>JBAJNP010001676.1:27881-57472 GCA_036877545.1 Yasuhikotakia modesta
CCCCAACCTGTAGGGCTCTTATTTTTTCCTAAAGCTGTTTATTTTATAATAACGACTGGCTTTCTGTATATTATCTTGCTTATTACATAGCAGCTTGCCAAATAAATAAATATCCACGACTTTTGATATGATATTATATTACATAAGAATATAGACCACTATGACCTAAACCTAGACCTAAACCAGTAACGTATAGAAGATTGGCTGCCAGAGACAACCAAATATGGAGAGCAACAACCTGCAGTGAGATGTTTACACAGCTTGTGGACGTATATTTCTGGGTAACGGCTTTGTGTACTTTGTGAACTCAATTTTGCACCAGAAAAACAACTATGTCCATCAAGTGAGGCTCCTGAAATTTTGCCTTGTTCTTTTATCAGCGTGGCGTGTATTTCATTCACACCTGAAAGGGGAACTCCTGGAGTCTGTCAGTTAATACTGAAAACTAGAGTTAACGTGGAATGAATTAACTGTTGTTGTATCACCTCAGAAAAACAACACAAGTGTTAAGTTTCTGTAAATAAATGGGGATGGAATTTTCATGATTAGCATTCTGCTTGTGGTATAAATGAACAATATCCAAAGATAACCATAATGTGTGTTATCTCCCTAAAGTTCTTATAAGATCTTTTACATGTAAAACAATCACATGCACAATAACATGTGCTGAATAGAAGCAGGAAATTATTATCTTTAGCATTGTGTGTCAACCTGTACAATTGATTTGTTGGGAAAAGAACGTTTTGTAAATACTGGCAGTCACACAGTGTTGGCAATCTGGCTAACTGCTAGCAACGGTGAGGAATTTGTTGGTTTTTCAGGACATGAATAAAAGCAGTACGAAAATCAATAATAAAATAGTCCATTCTGTGCAACACTTGTTCCACAGACTGTTCATGCGATTTCCCAGAATTCCACAGCTTTTCTTTGTTGTCATTCTAATTATGATTATCAGGGCAGTTATTTTTGGGGCCTTAAACTACATCTCTGCAGGACCAATAAACTGAAAATAAACTGACAAAATGCAAATGTTTTCCAGCTTGTGGTTAAAAGACTCTAATTTTTCTTTCCCCTTCTCTCTCGCTCTCTCTCTCTCTTTCATGAGTGGGGATATGGCTACAAAAAGAGGGACTATTAGAGTCTTACCTAGTCTTTCAATCCTGTTTTGTTGTTAGTATATACTGTATTCATTTTTACCAAAGATACAGAAGTGCTTTATGTAGCTTAATTATAGTTGCTTTTCCGCATCAGGGAAATTATGTCAGCATTATCACAAATGCTACTACACTAACTGTTTTTTGTAATGCTGTGGCAGCCAGAAATCTTACTATTGATATGACTAAAGTTGTGGAAATTTCAGAAAAAAATTCTGAATAAAGAGGTGACACTAACAACTGGAGGGCATTTCAACAACGCATTAGACAGACCAGGAAAGCATTACACACACACACACACACACACACACAGAAAAGGTGTTTAAGCACTATTCTATTTTATTTATTTATTCTTTTTTATACTTTACTTTTTATCAGTTGTTTATTTTGCGTGATAACTACGGCTATATATTTTATAAACAGACCCCTGATTAGTTGAATACATTTTTACTACATCATTATGTACACTTTGCAGTCTTTTGCATGATAGATTTATAGGTGCATTAATAAACATTTATTTTGTAAACACATGGCTTAGAATATAAAAACTTTAAAATTGTTAAAGTAATTGAATTGCCTATTTTTATTAGTTTCTTCAAATGGCCAAAACAATCAAAACAAAAAAGCTGAAAATCTATTTGGTTCCACACAGCTTGTCCGTCCCCAGTGGGTGGCAATGCTGCTACACTGATCTGATTTAAATAGCGGCTTGTGGACACTGTGATTCATTGAGAGACTTTGTTAAGAAACATACTTAAGTTTTTGTCCTATTCCTGACATCTTAGCCACTCTTAAAATGTCTGTCAATTCCTTTAGACTACAAAATATCAAAGCAAGTGGCATCTAAAAACACTATGCTATACATTATTAAAACAAATTTCATATTGTATTTTGCATACATTTTTGCAGTCTGGTTCAGTCTGCAGTCAGGAGATGAAATGTCATGATTATTATCATTATTATTTTGTACAGTGTTTTGCTTGATTAATATTCATTTCTCAAAATAAATGTCACATGCTTTGACATTTTGCCATTTAATGCAAATATATTCATGTGTGGCTTAACTGTCTATATTATTTTAAATTGCAGTGTGAATACTGATGGATGGCACAGCACCCCACTGAAACAAGTAGAGATATTGAATTTTCATGCCTATACATCCCTCATAGTGTTTTATTCACATGGTGCAGTGAAATCTATGCAGCCGGTATTTATCTTTCCCATAATGCATCACTACATCTAAAGCGCTCCCTGCCCCACAGGGAGAAGTTTGTGAATACAACACATTGAATCTTAATGAGATGTTCAAAGTGTAAGTGGATGTCTGATCGTTTCTGTGTATATTTGTGTGTGTGTGTGTGTGTGCGTGTGTAGGCACATAGCAGATGCCACTGGGCTGTCTCATGGCTTTTTATGTTGACTCAAATCCCCACAGGCGACATGAACCCTTGGCCACCAGTCTGGTCTTAATGGTTTGGGTGATCTTTGTGACAGCCCCTAATAGTGCTTCTTCAACACCCTGCAATTACAGCTATACACACAAAGTTATGAATGGGGTCCCTTATGGAGCATCAAGGGGCAGTCGTGGTTAAGGGGCAGTCATGGCCTAATGGTCAGAGAATTGGACTTGTAACCCAAAGGTCATGGGTTTGAGTCTCGGCTCTGGCAGCAATTGTAGGTAAATGACAGTGAATGACAAGCGCTGAGGTGAGACCCTGGAGCAAAGCACTGAGCAAAAAAAGGGTCTGGTGTGTGTTCGCTATAGTGTGTTTACTACTGTGTGTGTGCACTTGGAAGGGTAAAATGCAGTAATATGCTAAAGCTTGCATCTAGTCCCTATTTTATGTCATTGATGTCAAAACTTGACAGCCATAGTCACTATAAACTATTGTTGTAGGGTAAAAAAAATATTTATTCCTAAAGTTTTCCAAAACATCTCCAGTTGACATTTTAGGGTTAAGTATTGCTTTATATAATTATTCTTCCTCTTCATGGCCTCTTGAGGAATTGTGATGTCTAAATATTGTGTTAAAAATAATCGCGTCTACAAGAAACAGCTGATTTATAGCAAGAATTCCAGTGTTAACAGGCTAATTAGAGTAATGTCAAAACCGACCCCACTGTTGTGCTATTTTTTCCATTTGACACATATCTGTGTCAAATGTCAGAGTTCAGAGTGGTTTTCCAATTATATATAGACTATCAAAACATTGCTTGGGTATCTTAATAGATTTTATAGTCCTGGCTTTTTAGATCGTCATACTTAGCCTTCATTAGATCAATCTGATCTCTGACACATGACATAAAGGTTAAGTGAATGTTTCCTATGTTCTCTCCATGAACCAGTATCCCATAGCAGCCTTGTAAAGAAGGGGAGCTTAGGCAGTTAGAACCCTTGGACGACAACAACATCTGATAACATATTTGATTCACAATAGATGCACTTACACCAGTAAGTCCAGGTAAAAAACGTGTGTAATTATGGTTATTATTATAAAATGCAGGTTAAGATAAAGTAACGCATCAATGCTGTTTCAGCTTAACATGTCTCTACGTTTACTGTGAACAGCCAACAGAATTTACAACTACAAAAAGGCATTTCAGTAGACAACATGAGTGCAGGATGAGTCATCAATGTTTTGGTCCATTTTCCAGAAAGAGAAATATGTATATTTGATAGAAGATGATTTTGTCAACATTTTGAGAGTGCTCCAAAATATAGACGTTTGCAAAGTTAATAAACATAGATTAAAAGCCACAAAACTCCAATTTTAATTTCAATTTTTTACTTTAAACACTGTTCACGCAAGTCTTTCCTCAATACATTCAAACCACCAGGCTAATCAAACACCCAATGATGGGGTCACTGAAAGTAACATTAACATTGGAAAATCCATATTGATAGACCACTAAACTGAATATGGGTGATGGGATATATGGTGATTGTAACTGTTCCAAAGCAAAGAACTTCCAGAAAATCCTGAAATTCCTTATTTTGTTCTGCTATCCCCGGTTATTCAAGCCCTTCAGCCTGTCTGCCTCCAGCTGGTGAGGAGACCAGATCCACATCTAATCCCCAGGACTTTAGGAGAGCAGAGGGAGGGGGCTGTCATAGATGCTTTCGGCTCTATTATCAAACAGTAAGAGGAGTGGCTAGGACAAGTTCTATATAAACCCCATTTGTTCAACACCCCCAAATCTGTTGCATTCTCCTTGACGTTCCTGCATTGCTCTCAACTCATCCTCATTTACTTCTGAGGTGCTGGTGCAACATTCAACGTTCCTTACCTCACCCTCCCTTCACAAAAAACATTGACCTAGGACTGACAGCGCAGCTTGACCCCTGAACCCATTTAACTGGTACCTGGTCGACCAGAGAACGGCTCAACATGCCTGAGCCCACGAAGAAAGGTGAGAGTGAAATGCTGTCTGTGAGGCTGAAGGTGTGTGAAAACTTTGCCTTGTAGTTGGACAGGAAACCTTGTAGTTTGCTGGTGCAAAATGTAGAAAGTTCAGGATTGCTTTGCAACCAAGAAGTAAAAACAATAACTAACATTCATTGTGTTACTAAAAGTTGTTTGTTTGAACTTATCAGCATTTGAATCACATTTACCAGCGAAGTAGATTTGCACTAACAAAACATACAAAATATACAGTACTTTCAGCCCTGTATTAGTGTTTGAATTAGTGCTTTGCTGCATTACCACAGTAGTAAAGGATGTCAAAATTCTGGAAGTGACCTGTTCCAAACAACTTTAAAAACAGCAACCATTGTCATAACTGTTGCTATGGTGGATGGCGGGTAGTCAAGGTGATTAGAATTGTCCAGGCAGCTGAGCTCTATGGGATTCTGGGTATGGAACGGTTACAAGACACAGAGCTCATGGCCTAGTGGGACGGGGAGGGATGGGGTCATGACTACTGATGGAGACATATTTCAGGCCTGATGGTATGGAGATTTGTGGAGATCAGTTTATAATGCCTAATGGATAGATGGAGAAATCAATGGAGACTTTGTCTGGTACTCTATTATTGTTATGTTGTAATGAAACCAAGTTTGGCTGGGTATGGAATTGTTGCAAGTCAGACTTGAACCTTTTCATGTGCTTCTATCTACATACCACTACACCACAGCTCAGACCCAACAAATGTGATTGTTTCAGAGATTTGAATTTTTATGACAAGCGCCAGTGACATTTAGAAGTTATATTTGGTCATGAATTGGCTTTCCTCTGAAGATGACTCATATTTTAATATCTGCCTCTAAACATATCCACTGAGGATGGCGCTCACATGGGACTCCATCCACCTTTGACAATGGGGATTATGAAGTGGAATGAGAGGGATTTTTGAGAGTCTGCTGGTATGGCAGCTATTTTGATGATACTCATAAACAGGGCCATAAACAGGGATGCGGTGCAGTCCATTTCTGTATATGGTTTGCAGACGTGAGCGAATGTTCCTGGTTGGGAGTCTGTTCAAATGTCATACGCTTGATAGTGCTGCTTTTAATTTGGCCTTAAATGAAAAAACTTGGGATGCACTCGGTGAATGAATCACAAGGGAAACCTGTTGTTAATGCCACCTCTGTCGATCAAAACCAAACCCCCTTCTCAGGTCTCAAATAACAATCATTTCTAGACTATAAATGTCATTTTGATGTAAAATAACTTCTCTTTTCAATACATATACAAGGAACTCGTGAATGATATCAAAACATTGCTCTGGTTTCATTGAGCCAACTAGTCTGACAAAAAATGCTCAGCCAATGGCGTGAGTTAAGAGCTGTTTGCTGACCAATAGAAGACAAGGGAAGTGTTTAGGACACCTGTTTGTTTCAGCAACTCTGTTGCTATAAAATGACACATTTTAGCTTTAATGAACAAAGATTTCAGAATGTTTACTGTAAAAAAAGAGAAAAAAATAATTAATGTGTCAGCTTTAGTATTAGATTATGGAAGACTACTACTCAGATGCCAAATAATCACGGATGGACAGAAAGAAAGAGAGAGAGAGAGAGAGAGAGAGGTAGAGTTGACTTGTGATCATGTCTGTTTGGAAAAAGAATGATTGTTTTTCTTAATTTTGAGGGAACAGCTGATGGGACACTGACTCCAGGCTTTATACGGCTAGATGAGGTATGAATAGGGCTGGACCCCCGGGAACTGGATTCCAGACCCCGGGAATAGTTCAGAATGAGCAGCCTTTTAATCCTCATTCCTTTCATTCGTTCTTTTTATCTCTTCTACTTCTATCTTTCATCCAGTGATTATATGACTGCATCATGCTCAGAATCTTGAGCTCTTGTTTGTTTGAACTCTGATCTGTGTGATAAATAATATCAAAGGATAAAGGATATAACCAATGCCACACATGACCACAACACAAATAGCATCTCTCAGGTAAACAATAATAGAATAACTATACAGACATAGAATTATCTAGTCTTTGGAAGTGGAGAAGGTGGATGTCTCTCTCTCTCTCTCATTCAAGACAGTTAATGACAGTTAAAGACAGTCTCATTCCTTCATGTCATCTTCATGTCAAATCAGCTCTCAGAGAAACAAGTATTTAGACACCAGTCATCTGCTTTGTTATTTACTTGGACCAGCAAAGTTTAGAATTATTCCTTGCCCCATTGCTGGTTTAAAGGAGCAGCTTACCCAAAAAATGTTTCAAAAGAGATTTTGAAGAATGTTGACGCTGCCTCATACAATGAAAGTGAATAGTGACTGTGGTTGTCAGCGAATAACACTTGATCTTACACGTCCTGTTTGTGGTCTACAGAATAACAATGGTCATATGGGTTTAGAGCAACATGACAGTGGGAAAAGCTATTTTTGTGTGACAGTTTTTATTTTGGGGTGTACTATCTCTTTGAATGGCAACTGTGTCAGTGTGCTTCAGAATGTAAGTTACATAATACATTAGCGTGGCAGACAATCGCAAGTTGTTGAAAACGCTCTTTATTAAAAGGAGTTTGAATGAATTGGGCTATTTTAAGAGGAGACAACATGAGCCTGTCTGTCCTCACAGAAGAAGCTAAATGGGACAGCTGAACATACCTGCAAACTGTTGTGCTTCAGAGGGAGAGTGAAACAATAGCTTTCAGAATCGCTTTTATAGCCGGATCAGACGGGGATCTCGAAATGGGTCGAATGCCATGCAGCTCTACTGTGACATAAATGGCTCTTTAATGGGTGGAAAATCTACGTCATTGCCAAATCTGAGCTGAGGTGTCCACAGATGTGACCTGCTGGTGGTGTCATGCAAAAGACAATAAAGAAACAGAAAGAGAAAAATACATAAATGAAATGTAATACCATAGCAGTTTCGAAAGCTAGTTTGCATTTAAACTTTAAATTTGCATCTTAAGCTACAGTCAGATAATTTCCACCAGTGAGAAAGTCAATAAGTATAAATGACCTCTGAGAGGAAAAATGAAATAAAATAAATGTTTGTTGAGTTGTGGTGTGTAGGAGGGATTATTTACATAACAGTTTGACTCATGAATATTAATTAGGTGATGTAAAGATCACTCAGTGGTATAGCTTGTCACACAGGAATAAGGATGTACTACCATTGTAGGTGGCACCTACAAAAAATATATGGATAGAATATTCCTAAAAGTTGGAAGCTTCAAAATGCATGTTAGCCCCCTGCATACGAACAAGGACAAATATTTGGCATATATTTGGAACAAAAGCAACAATAAATTAAAACTAATTTGAGGTGGGAGAGATGGACTCACAGAAACTATAAAACAATCAGGGATCTGATAGATGTCAAACATTTCAAGAGGCTAAACGCAGGTGTTCACACCGTTCGTAACAGAGCAGAACCTCACGCTGGCGGTCATGCTCCGAACGTTTCACAGAACTTTCTTTGTGCTCTGCTTGGCCTGGCAACCGCAAAGAATTCACAGGAACCCATGCCAAGCTAGTAGAAGTGCAACGAAGCTGTTGACATTTATAACATATAACCATGCAGAGTCGTTTTCTTGCACAGAAGTTGCTCTGTCATAAGACTTAAGTGTTAAATAAGACTTGTCTTATTTAAATAAATAAGATAAATAAGTTTGTCATTTTATGTTAAAAAACACAACTTCGTATCCCAGCTTAATGCACAGAGATATATATGGAAGTCATTTGGAAGTTGTTTTTTTGAAATACAATTACTTTAATTAATTACTTTCATACAAGTTGAAATACAATTACTATCAAAATGCTGCTTTGTCTGTTTGCGCTCCCTGACTAGCCTGACACAGCGAAACTATATCTGTTTTGACTGACCAATGAAAGAATGTTTAGAAAAGTCAGGTGCCTGTCATGAGTCTATGCTATGGTAATCTTTAAATACAGCAGTGAGTTTATTTTAGCAATATCATACCAGATGTATGCGCTCATTGATTATTTTAGGCCTTTTCCAAGCCCTGTTATTATATTAGGCCCTCTAAGAACTCTTTCATCATTCTCTGCTAAGTTTACTGTAATGCTGTGTCAACAGGCACCTGTTTAAACCGTTATGATTGCTATACTGTCTAGACGTATTCACCAGGACTAACACAAATCTGCTCTGACCCAGGTTTAAAATAGAATGTTTCACACTCCTTATACTCTGGAACATGAGTAATTGTATTTAATTGTATTATTATTTGTAATTAAATTACATTTGGACACAAACAAATTTAAACCATAATGTTAACTGCATTATTGCATTAAGCATAACATTTTAATAATATAACATTCAGAAGATTTTAGGCTTTTATATTTAAAAGCAGTAGATCTACTGTTAAAATATGAACATAAAGAATTAAGAGATTGTCATATTTGTGGTTTCTTCTCAACTTTGGTTACTATATCAATTCTTCAGTCTAAAATCTCTTTCTACATGGTTTTAAATGCTTTTTGTGTGGCTTAAGTCTTCAAATTCTTGCTAAGGGTGACTTACAGACCAAATACTAACAGCAGATACCTTCTCAACCAGCAACAAAGAAACCACATTGAGTTTTTTTGTTCTGTTTTTCCTGACAGATGATGGCCAACCTGAAGGTGAGTGGAGAATAATTTCTTTAAATACTCTTGTTTGCCTCTTCCTGGATCCGTTTTTGGGTGAATGGGAGGCGAATGTTGAGTAATATGTTTACATCCACATTGGCAAACATTGGCAAACATTGGCAAACACCGGAGAACATCCACATTGGCAAACATGGTTGAACAGGCAATTCTGAAAAAATATTGTTTATGATTAATTCAATATTACTCTCAACAACAGAACAAGGCAAATAATACAGTATGATATACAGTAATAGTAAACAGTAGAGAGTTCATAACAATAAATAGGTGTGTACATTTGTATAAACAGCACATTGTATGTGAAAGAAAAACGTACATGTTGTAAACCTATAACTGTCACAAAAACAACATCTACACGCTTAATGTACGATATTTAAATACAGGAATTAAAACATATATTAAATATTATAATTGATCGTTAGTTGACCATAAAACGGCGGCTACCCGTTTGGAGACGCAAGATGGCGTCTATTATACTGTATATAAATAACCACGACCGAAGCGCCGGCATGTCCTCATAGGCAATAACAAAATAACATGTTTTTTTATTGATTTGTGACATTTATTAGTTAATACAAAAATCATATCTGAACAAACCTTCAGTTTGAGCTTTGTGAGTACGTTTAATATATAATAACCCGACGGTGTTATTATTTACATACACCGTTACGCAGTCGCCGTATCGCTGCCAAATGAAAAGTATGACCGCGGGTGTGACGCTGTACCGGCTCCGTTTATACTGCGTATCGGTGGACGCCAATTGCGTTCGTTTAAGATCAACGTTGCGTTTAAACTTCTCATATTAATATCAGTCATTCCTGTCTTAAATGCACGCTTTACGTTTTGAGGGTCTCGGTGGTCCGTGTTTCTTCTGAGTATGACTTTCTTTTTGTCAATGAGTTTGTAAACATTACGTGTCTTACCACGTGGGCATTTGACACGGTTACGTTTGTTACATTACTGTAGTTGTATGGTATATATATATAGCTATTGCTTCAAAGGTCATTGAACATCACTAAACCAAAATGTTTTAGGGAATTTTTTAGGGTTTTTTGTTACATTGTATTTTTGTACCACATAACACAAGCAGATATTGCATAATTCTTTAATGTTTTTTTAACCTAGAATGATTGTTCTCTACATAAGGCTCATTGCGTTTGTTTGTGTGTGTATATATTGTAATGCGATGACATTTATATAGTTAATATATAAATGCAACGTCTGTGTATACAGTATGTGTCTATGAATGTATGGCGTTGTATGTCTTTTAGCACATGTATGTGTCTGTATGTGCTGCTTCATGCTTTGAAAGAGGCACTTGTATTTTTCCGCTGTCTGTCACATACATAGAGAATTCTACCCCTGGTGATGCCCCAACAGAGAACTCTGTTGGAATAACTCGTACAGGTACGTCATCAGCCATATTCTTGCGCATCTCAGTTCTCACCCACAGAGCTCTCACCTCACGTGTGTGAGTGTTTATTCCCACCAAATTATAATTTTGTGTTCATGGTGACCACAACAGGTAAATGCATTTCTCCCACACGGCACATATGTCCTCAAAACAAACTGTATGGTTTAAAAGTTTCACACCCACACAACCAAACAAACACTATGTGGCCTTCACCTTACCTTAACCCTGAGCCAGTACTAATGCCTGCTCTGCTTTGTGAATGGCAGGACTTCTTGCGTGGCTGTGTATGGAGTGTTTGATGTAAAGGTACAGTATATTAAAAGAAGCAAAGTATATTCACAGATGCACAACAGTGCAGACATAACATTCATTGCTTTTAAGTTTTGCTTGTAAAGCTTTACAGAAATGTAAAATTTACATTGAGCTATGGTTCAGCAGGAGTCACAGGTTTTAAAAAATCTTTCTTGCCTCATACTAATTTATTTTCTTTGTTTTTTAAATACATATTTTTCAATTAAATGTGCATTCTGTGTCTATACAACTTTGTTTCCTTTGGACTTGTCATAGATATATGACAATGTCATAGGTATAGTGACTAGATCTGCTTTGCTTTCTTGACCACATTCCAAAGAACTGGAAAAATACCCTGATATTATTACCATAAACCTTTTGATAAATCTATATGTATCAAATATTTTTGCATATTTTACTTATGTCTATAAAACATTTGACCAGTTATTTTACCAGTCTAGTCACTATACATCTATGTGAGTTTTTGCATGTTGCAGATGGCTTCATAAAGTCTCACTGCTCTAGCCTGGCTGTGTTTGCTGTACAGAGGCAACCAAAGACACAGAGGTCATAGTCACTATCACGGAACCAGAGCCAGTGGTTTCCGAGGCAAAACCTGCTGAGGTCCCTCAACCACAGCCAATAGTAATTGAGGTGACTGAACTAGAGCCAATAGCGGGTGAGGTCACAGACCCACAGCCAATAGTGGCAGAGCCTGTAGAAAATGGCCAGAAGGAGCCAATAGAGACTAAGAGTCCTGTCGAGGTGAGTGAGGTCAAGGAGAAGAAGCCTGGAACACCTCAAATGAATGGTGAGTATTGCTAAGCCATAGGGGATAACAGCGTAATATTAAATTATATCAGTGCTGGGGACGCTATGCTGAAACTATATAGATATGAGTTGTAAACTAAAAGGTGCCATTAGTAATTTTATGACTTTTGTCATTAACAAATTGTCTAATTTGACATCAAATAGTTTTTCATTATTTATGTCATCGTAAAAAAGTCAGTCACCATTCATTATTTTCTGTAACTGATAACAGGGTTAATAAAA
Source organism: Yasuhikotakia modesta (assembly GCA_036877545.1). NCBI lineage: Eukaryota > Metazoa > Chordata > Actinopteri > Cypriniformes > Botiidae > Yasuhikotakia > Yasuhikotakia modesta. The sequence continues at coordinate 39,869 of JBAJNP010001676.1, forward strand.
GTGTGCCGTATACAGCTAGCTACGTGTTCTTACAGAAATCTGTTGGCTTTCATGAGATTTAGAACAAACAAAAGTTGAAAATTATTCAAAAATATTTCTCTAACATTTGATTGGGGAAAATGACAGAAGTTTCTTTTTCTATAGAAAATTTTTAATGTAACACTAAAATATTGCGCAGACATGTAGCACAATGTTCCTATTCTCTCCCCAACACTGTAAGGTGCAGTAGGTCTGAGTCACGTACACGTGAAGTCGCCAGTGTTCAGTTTATGTTCTTTTCCGTCAGCAGTGGCAGTCATTTGGCACATTAAAAACTGTTTCGTGTGTGCATGTGGTGTGTGTGAGTGTGATGTCAGACCAAGTCGAAATCAGTGAGGAAAGTCCAGATTAAGTTGATGCAGTTATGTATTTGAATTTGTGCCCACTAATGCCTAAATTTACATTGATCAGCCCTTTAATAAAGTTGCCCTTCCTACAGCTGTACAAGGAATGCAAGTTGTCAGTCAATGTGCGTGTTTTATATTAAAAAAATGCATCAATTATTTCTTGAACGATTATAATGTGGCATATGTTTATAATATTGGAGTATGGTCATTTTGGCACAAACCTAACATTTGTATGCGTATGTGATTCCATTAAAGAACTCCAGACCTTAAATTTATTCTTGTTGAAACAACAACTGAACTGGTTATTCTCTGCACTAGTTAGGAAATAATGCTCATGGATTTCACCAGCAAGCCAAAATATTAATGCTTCCATCCATCTGTGTGTTGCTTCCTGGCTGGGCATGTGTTTGTACACATAGTGCTTTTGTCTTGCCATACACTCATGCTCATCTCGCTCCAACATTCAGGAAAAGTTCACCAATAGTTCACCAACTGTCATGTTGCACAAAATGTCTCAGTCCCTATTCACTTTCATTGCATTTTTGCCATACAATGAAAGTATAGGTGACTAAGGCTATTACTAAGTTCTGTGTAACATATTATTTGTGAACTATCTCTTTAAATACTATACACACATCTATAGTAAAACACACACTTACACTTACATAGTACCATGCCATTCGTATCATGTCTGACTGAATCATTTTCATGAATCATTTCAAAAGCATCTGCAATGCAATGAAACTTACCGTGGTTTCATTGCCAGCCTTTAAAGTGGGGGCGTGTTTAAAATAAAGTGTCATCATGAAGTTTGCAAATGCATGTTGTGTTGATTGACACTGAACATGGTGTTCAGTGATAGGTGGGTCTATGTGTCAATCACACCTTTATTTCAGATGATGATGTCACCACCAGCACCCCATCACCTCCACCCCCAGCAGGTGGGTAACCATGACGATCATCATCAAATCTTTACTAATGTTATTGCTATATAGGAAAATAGCATGGAAGTATTAGCACAGATTTAAGATTTTGAAAACTTGGGAGATCTTGAAATATTTAAACTTATATTTAAAGCTTTAACAATGTATGTGTGCAAAACACATACAGTACATGTAACATTTGTTTTGTACAAAATGCAGCCTGATTCTTACAAGCATCAAACCCTTTATATCTACTGTATATAATATCAAATTACATCTATATAAAGGAAGAGATGCAGATGACATCTGATGTGTATAGTTACATTTATACACATTAAACATGCTTGTACAGAAATGCATAATTCATGTATTTGTATATAATATAAACATAACTGTATGTTTTAACTACTTGGTTCTCACATATCATTTCTATGTTTAAAAGTGTTTAATGTCTCTCTAATAAATAAATAAACATTGTAGTTTTTTATCAGAAATATACAAACTTTTACCCAATTGCATTTAGCGAAAAGGTTGCCAAACAACCCTTGAAAAAATAAACGGATACTGACAAATAATATTTTGTTTTCTTTCGCAGAGGATGGCAACATACCCAAGAAACTTTCTATTGACCTTCCTAGTAAGAGTCTTTCATTAATTAATGCCTGATGGTATTTATAGCATAGAAGCCCATACGACTGCCTATCCAAAGACGTTTATTTTAAGATTGTGTGAATCTAATTATTCCTTTAGCAGACAGGTTCAGGTGCATTGAGGTTATTTACAGTTCATTCATAGAACATTCATTGTATAATATTGTTGTGCAACATTGTCAATCACACAAATTATTCTTAAATATGTTCAAATGCTGAAAAATTACAGCTAGGGTCTTTCCCCAAAACTTACTGTAATAGCATTTCAAACTTTTATGACCCATGCTGGCAAAATGAGTCACTATTTGTAATTTAAAAACACACATTGTCTATTTAAAAACCTTTAAAATGATTTGTTGACAAAAAAGTCTACTGTACACCTTACTGAAGCACCAGTCAACAAGGAGCAGAAAAAAATGCAACTTTCGATGGAATATTTAAAACAAAGGAATTAGAATTAGGAAGGAAAAATAATAATTTATTTGCAAAATTAAATAAAAATAATAGATGAATTTAGATTTTTCACTGCTGTTTGGAGCATTGAGATCACTAGACAAGGGTTTAATAAACTAATTTTCATGAAAATCGTATACCAGAATGAACATCTTTCACTTATTTTGCTGGTAGCTCATAATTAAAGTCTGTTCATATTCTGACCTATTTTGTCAGCAAGCGTCAACGTTTTTCAATAGTGGCAAGACCTATTATCCTGGCTAAATAAAAGCATAAAGTCTTAAATAATGCACAATTAGAAAAAAAAATATTTGTGAGAATTTCACAAAAATCACGGCATTAACAACCTGTCACTGCTTTCACTTTCTGTTTATATGTTTGCACCATTTGTGTGTTTAAGTGTGTTTGCCGCACTGGACTTTACAGTACTATTGCTTATAATATGCTGTAAATTTATTTTTGTCTCTGTTTAGATGATAGCGACCCTGAGTCAACCAGGGGGAGAAAAGACTCAGGTAATTCAATAACCCAGTAGAACCTTTAACCTTTAATAGACAACAAAATACAGGCCACAGGGGAGATGTAGCCACAACATATTGCCTGATTTTCCCACAATGGGTGGCCAAATGGAACCTGTCAATGTTTGCACATGATGGTCCATTTGGAAACAAGCAGTGCCATGATCTGCAGCAGGGACAAAAGCTATTTTCTGAAACACCATATTCCCAAATCCATCCTTGGGAATATTGAGTTTTGGAGATCATCTGCTTCTTCATACTCCATGGGAAAATAAATGGCAGTTTATATTGGTATTCGTAGGATAAGCAGTTTAACTCATTGTTGTCCATGGACTAAAAACATCAGTGAAATCTCATTGAGCAATTCAAGGATTTTCCTAAGTGGTTTTTACAGTGTGTATTTACATTAACTGATTCTTTCTTTTCCCTTTCAAGGTCAAGATTGTTGTATTGTAAAATACTGGGTAACACTTTATAATAACTTTCATTAAGTAATATAATGCTTAACAGATCATTAGTTGATGTACATTCAGATATGAATATAGATAAATATAGTTTAAATATTTAAACATTCAGTGCCATTTTTACTGCTGATCTGTTAACTATTGTAGAACAATATTTGCTAATGAAAGTTATTGTAAAGCTATCAAAAATGTATGCATGATATAAAGTTCTTTTTCTCCTGATTGGTCAGTTTGGTCTCTGGGGGATGGGCAGCCTCCTGAGGATATCGACAAACAGGTTGATACTCCGCCACTCTCAACTCTGTTGATTGAAAGGCCGCAGAGTGGCTCCATCACTGTAGGTCAGTGGATGCTGGTTTCAAGGTTTACAGAACCAGTAATTGAATCAAGGAATTGAAGTTGTTGAAAACTGTTGAAATTGAAGGTTGTAGTTGGTAAAATAAGAACATGCAATTGTCCTTATACAGCCAATGCAATTGTATTTGTTTTAAAAGGTGGAGACATCACTTTCATCGCTAAGGTGGAGGCCAAAGACCTGCTTCGTAAACCAACCGTCAAATGGTTCAAAGGAAAGTGGATGGATCTGGCTAGCAAAACTGGAAAACACCTGCAACTGAAAGAATCTTTTGAGCGGCAAACAAAGGTGACGTCTCATAAACACGTTGTACAATAGCACAACCACTTTGTTTATTCCCAACTCACCATTGTTTCGATTTCTGTAGATTCACACCTTTGAGATGCACATCATTAAGGCAAAGGAGAACTATGCAGGAAATTACAGATGCGAGGTCACCTACAAAGACAAATTTGATAGCTGCTCTTTTGACCTGGAGGTCAAAGGTTTGTTTTGTGTCTGAATTTGAGAACTGCGGTTTTGAATATGACGTACGCTTTCCTAAATTTGATCCCTTCTTTTCGTACTTCTGTTTTTAGACATCCCTCAGAATGAGTCTCAGAGCATTGATATCCGCTCAGCTTTTAAAAGAAGGTAAAGAGCAAAACGGTGTATAAAGAGGAAAAAAATTGAACTTTTTATAATAAAAGAGCAAAACTATCATTTATAATGAGAAATGCATAAAAAATTAATTGTTTTTTGATTGCTTGTAAAAATGTTTCACATTTTGCTACAAACTTGAATATTTTTAAGCTGTTAAATTTTCACAACTTAAACTTCATAGAACGTAAAAAACTGTTAAAACCTTTCAATTAGTATAATATTTAGCATTAAATTGTTAGTAAAGTATGTAAGTAAATTATTTTAAAAAAGCACATAAAATGACAGAAATACATGATCTACTCAAGTTTTCAAATGTTTCAAACACTGTTCCATTAATCTTCCTCAGACCAATGTATAAGGACCTGGTTTAAAGATGGGTGGGATTTCTAGAAAGTTCTCTGTTAACCAATTTGTGATCACCAGCAAACCAACTCGTCAACCCAACAACAACTCAACCAAACCAAACCAATGTGTTTGATTGTTCAAAGGCCAACGCTTGCACTGGAAACCCCAACAATGTGTCAGACAGCAACGCAAACTATCCAAGTTCATACTGCTCTCCCAAAATACCTGCTCCTCACAGCGGCAACATTGGGAGAGTCAGTCATGAGACTGTAAAGAACATTCTTGGTAGCTTGTGCACAAATCAATTCGCCCAAAGCCAGTGCTGCTGTGCTCTTGGTCACAAAGCGAAAGTTTTTTTGTGTACACCTCAATCCAGCATTAGGCTGGAACTAATGCACGGATTGCAGGCTCTTTTGCGTTGTTCTAGCATTGTTTATTTCTGTGTTTGTGATACGTTCTGATTAAATTCCATTAATCTCCTCTTGTTAACAACAGCAGTGAAGGCCAGGAGGATGCAGGAGAGCTTGACTTTAGTGGGCTTCTCAAACATAGGTGAGAACTCCAGGCTGGCCCCCAAGGGCCCAGTTCTTCTTCTTCTTTTTTGTCTTTTTTGTCTTAAGCCCTGAGAGGGTGCCTGGTTCCTCAGTCTGTCTTTTACACTGTTGATAAAATCCAACTTTTTCCAATTTTTAATGTTTTCTGCATACCACTGTGACATCACACACCAGACAACAAATAAGAATTCTCAAAACCTCTCCACCAACATTTTGAAATCATGTGTCATCAGCGGCATATACAGTATGTCGTATGTACTGTACATATACAGTATATACAGTACATAAACTGTATGTACTGTATACACTCCACCTATTTGTTATGTAGCACTAATGCAGTTATGCTTGGATTTATGTCCAATTTTTCCTGTTATTAGGACACTAAATTACGAATGGCAATTGAACACAAACACATCCATACATTTCACAAATTTCATTACTTTTTGTTTCCGTTTCATTTCATTCCTTCATTTTTGTGTTTCGCCTCTGGAAACATCTTTTTTTTAGGGTTTGGCTAATCATTTTGCTGTCAGGTAAACATTACACAGGTACCCGTGCATAACAGAAACAGTTCGAAAATTATTTTGGCTTGTCTTTTTCTCTTCCCCACACATTCAGAAACAACAGGTTAGTATTGTAGGTAAATAAAGCATTAGAACTTATCAGCGGTGAGTATTATAATCCTTCAGCTTTTCAAGCATGATATTCATAGGAGCTGTACTGTACAAGCAAGAGTGTTGGCCTACTGTAGTACGGTAACACTTTATTTGAAAACAGCGTTCATAAACGTTTCAGCAACACTGAGAAATGATGAAAATGACCCTTTAACGTCTCTCAGAACGGGGCTTGATGAAAAGGGCGTCATGTTTCAGTCATTTATAAGTGGTTGTTGGAAAACTGCGACATGAAGCTGTAAATAGTGTTATCGCTACTTTTGTTAATGGAGTCTTGATTTAAACTCAACGAAACAAGAAACACACAACAGCAACTAGCAGCCTTCAGTGTTCTTAATACCTGCCTGAACTACAACAAAACTACAGACTTGAAACACACATTAAACGTGAAAATAATAATGGTCTCCAGACATTCGGTGAAATGTCTGCATAAGGAAGGGGTGGAATGACAAAAGCTGATGATTTCTGATGAACTAATGTAACAGTCTCACATCCTGATCATGTTTAATGACTAACAAATCCTGACCTTTAATAATAACCCTAATATAATACAGAAACAAATATTTTAATAGCTGTGTTTAGGTAGGACTCCTACAAAGAGATGGGTTCAGCTTCTATTTCTAATAGAATCTACATGATAATCTACATTCATTCTTCTGTTTTAGAAGTTCTTTGGCTTGTACATTAATCCCTTACATGAGCCCTGATCTACATAATAAACCCTGAAATAATGAACACCCCCCCAACAATATCTTTCCAAATCACTGAAATGTGACATGCTGTAGCCTCTGACTAATGTAATATTAAGAAATATCTTTATTTTATAATATACAGTTATAATTGGGCTGTCAATTATATTTGTTTTGTATTTTGTATTATAAAAACAATTTGAGCCTAAAACAATATATAGCAATATACAAACCAATATATTGACCAATAAAACCACTTTTTCTAATTTCAAGTCAATGCTTTCATCTATCACAATAATTTGATTAACAAACTTGTTTCATCTCCAACTCCCCACCTTGCCTAAACCACAGTGTCCCTCCCCTGATCATGTGATCATACCCACCCCATAGACTCTGGTTAGACATTCCTCCCTGAAACTTCTAACCGACGACATACAGATGTAGATACAGGCAGGTTCATCTGCCCATCTCTTTGTGCAACATGTCCTGAGGAACCCAAGAAGATAAACCTTTCAGGTTTCCATCCTCATTCAAGCCTCTATCAGGGGGTTCCTCACCACATGTTGAGAGAACCTCAACAATGACTTTCGGTCTAATGCTGTTTCACTGCTCTGTGACATCAGGGAGGTCAAGCAAGAGGAAACTCCTGAGGTAGACGTGTGGGAGATTTTGAAAAATGCCCGACCTGATGAGTACGAGAAGATTGCGTTTATGTATGGCATCACTGATCTCAGAGGCCTGCTGAGAAGACTGAAGAAAACCAAAAAGGAGGAGAAAAAGAGTGAAGGTGCTCATTTAATCTCAGTTATATGTTTCTCACTTTGTCATTCTCTCAAAATTGTCTCAGTACTGTACATTATTATGTATTTATCATTTATACATATATGTAAGCAGTGCTAAAGTTGTGTAAATGTAAATTTCTCTTTTTTGCTAAACTATTCCTTCAAATTCACATATTTTGTAATTAATAATGCAAAACACAAACAAAAATAGACTGTAACATGAGAATTTCAGGCATTCTCACAAAACTACCACAGAACCGTATTATTGTACTGTACTCTGTTTAGTCACAATTTAGGTAGTTCCAGTTTTTCTCTATGGTAATTTTCTCTGTAGCATTTGCCAAGAGATTAGAACCTGCGTATCAGGCAGACAAAGGTGGAAAGATTCGATTGGTCGTGGACCTTGCTGACCCGACTGTGGAGTTAAAATGGTACAAGAATGGACAAGAGATCCGTCCCACACCCAAGTATGTCACTTCCTGTCCTGTGTGCCATTTTTGGAAATGACAAATGCGTTTCTTTGTTCTTTTGTTTGTTGGTCACTAGGGGATACAAAAAAGTTTGTTTGCAGCCAGCACCCTTTGGATAAGCTTTACACTTGAGTAAACCATCATTATTTCATGCCCGGCAAACACAAAACGTTCTTCAAACATTAATCTGTGATGTGTTCCTTACCAGAAATGTTTAAAGAATGTTATGTGTCTGAAGGCCAATGTGAAGCTCTCGAGCTACATTGTAAAATGTACAATTGTACAATGTTTAATTAACAACAGGTCTGTAACTGTACAGGAAAAGCACAACCACCCTCACAGGACTTTAATACAACAGCTACAGGTGCCAGATTGTCTATATTTTTAATATGATCTGCTGATACCTTTTGCAATCTCATAAACCAATCTGTCATCATAATAATTATTTATATTATGTATTAGTTTACCTGTTGCTTAACTTATTAACTTTCTGTTATCTTAACTTCTTATTAACTGTAAAATGATACAGAACTACAGTATGAAAACGTTATGAAATTAAATAAATATATACTTAATACTATAAATATATAATACACTTTATGCTTTAGCCAGCATTCTTGTTAGCTGGGTAATCTATAATCTATATAATTATAAAAATATGTTTCAGTAAAAACTTCTTTCATTTTTTACTTAAATTTACTTACTTAGCTATTAAATTAAAGCCATTTGGGTGGTCATTGCAGTTTTCTGGTTTTTTTTTCAACTTCCTGTTTTTCAGAGAAGTTGATCTCTCTCTTTCTCTCTGTATTTCTCTCTCTCCCAACTGCATAACTAATAGCTCTTCCAGCCCCTGTTTAATCTAGGCATGATGTCTGTCTATTCTTTCTGTTTGTTATGCAATGGTGACTCCACTTTTCTACCATAACTCCCACCATCACCATCTTGTGTTCCGGCTCTGTTCTGGTTCTACTGTTCACCATAAAGTAACAGGAAGTAAGTTGTTGTATTCCTAAACCAATGCAACACATACTGAAATGAACTGTGATGTTTGATGAAATGCATGCTGGGATATGCAGTCTGATGGGATATCAGTTCTAATGAAATTGACTTTACACAACTTTTAACTTGACATTGTGTCCTAAAAACATAATTGTGGCACCTGATGTTAAAAAATATGATGGCTTGATTTAAACTGCAGTGACTTTTTTGTATTTGGATATGAAGACAAATTTGATTTATGCAACTAATAAAGTGTTTCATTCCAGTTTTTCACTATACTGTTGTGAAGCATGTGATGTTAAAATAGCTGTGGGGTGTAAACTTTAAGTAACTGATGAATTAACTGTGCAGGTATATCTTTGAGCATAAAGGCACTCAGAGGATAATGGTTATTAATAACTGTCAGTTGAGCGACGACGCTGCCTATTCAGTCACAGCTGGGGATGAGAAATGCACTACTGAACTGTTTGTGAAAGGTTTGTCCACCTCAACAGTCAACGAGCCAAAAAGCTGAACACTGATTTGCTAATTCTAGTGATTGTAGAAAGAATTTAATTGGACAACAATCTGAGATACATAATTTAAATAATTTAATACATAATTCTCCTCATACTTACTACAGATATATATAAAATTAAAAAAAGAGAAAATGTAGAAGTCTTTTTGTAATGATGTAATCATGGTCACCTTCTGGTCCTCTTGCAGAACTGCCTGTTAACATAGTGAAAGAACTGGAGCCTGTGAAAACCACAGTGAACGAGAGAATTGAACTGGAGTGTGAGGTCTCAGAGGAAGGGGCAAAGGTCAAATGGTTCGTGCATCAGTTTTGATTGCTACAGTGTTGGAGGCATGACAGGTAAACCCACATTTTCATTAAAACACATCTGATGTCTGTCTGATGTAGGATGAAGAATGGGGTGGAGGTCCCCACAGGGGTGCGATCGAGGTACCGTGTGAAAAGTGATGGAACCAAGCACTGGCTGATCATAGAGGACGCTTCCAGAGACGACACCGGCACATATTCCCTGATGGCCACTGGAGGCACAACGCAAGCACATGTCCAAGTTGACTGTATGGAAAATATCTCATTTTAACATCTGCTTATATATCTACTTTAATATCTACGATATATAACTTTTCTTTTCTATATATAACTACTATATGTTATAACTTTAACTTTAAGTTTCATAAGAACAGAAACCGAACTAACCAATGATTTTCGAGTCTTTCAGGGAATGTTCCTCAACATTCCCAGGAATCTTTATAACCTCTTCCTTGTTACTAATATTTGTACTGTTCCCTTTGTTTCCTGTCCTGGTGTGGTATCTGTTGCGGTTGGGCCAATCAGTGAAGCCTCTGAAGATTTTGAAGGATCTACAGAACACAACTGTGTTGTTGGGTAAGCCACTAACTCTGAACTGTGAGATCTACCCGGGGAACGTTCCAGGCCGCTGGTACAGGAACGGGCAGCTCATCCAACCGAACGACCGCATCAGCATTGTGCACAAAGCCAAGTATGTTCATCAAGCTAGAATAAAACCAAACGTGTTTCACACCTGTTCATCTCTGTCACAATCATAGCTGATCGTCTCCTTATATTACACATAAAAGTGCTTAAATGATACAAACCCACACAGTGCCACTCTTAGCAGTCTCTGTAATTCTTTTACTTGTGCCTCTGTTTCTCTCTTTCTCTCTTAAGCTTGAACAGTTTTAAACTTGTATGGCCATTATGTGGCTGGTTAGTTGCTGGTCTAGAATGATGTACCAGCCTGTATGAGTTAATAAACATTATGTATTTTAACAAACAGGAATAAACATGTTCCTGTAGTTCAACTGGTAGAGCATTGTGTTGGCAGTGCAAAGGTTGTGGGTTTGATCCCAGGGATTATAAGTACTGATAACAATTTTTTCCCTTAATTTACTGTCAGTCTGCCAAATGAATAAATTGACTAGCTTTGACCAGCTAATGAAGAGTTTAGACCACCTATTATGTCCTAAAACACAACAACAGTATCAACTCAACCTGAATATGGAAAATTGATCAAACGTTCTCAAAAAACGACATATTTGTGCTATTGTTTTGACTGTGCAGATTTCATAGCCTTAGCATTGACAGTACATCTATTCACGATGCTGGTGACTACACCTTTGTGCCTGAGGGATACTCACAGACGCTGTCTGCCAAAATTCACATCATTGGTACTATCAGTTTTCCTCAACTCTGTGATAGCTTATAAACCCACTTTAGCTTTAATTAGCACTGAAGCACTGATGAGATGCTGTAATGATGATTTCTACAGATCCTCCCCGGGTGCATTTAGAAGCACTGAATGTCCAGGACAACACTGTGACTATTGTTGCTGGAAACAAACTCCGCTTGGAGATTCCCATCAGTGGAGAACCAGCTCCCAGAGTGGTCTGGATGAAAGGCGAGAGGGTAAGTGGAGAGGAAATGACTAAACAGCCTTAATTTAGGGGCTTACAACAGCCTAGTAACAACCAAAATAAGCCTTCATTGATTAACCTGAACCCAACATACTACACACAGAAACTCACTAACCACCAAATATCCTAGCAACACCTTGGCAACCAGCCAAAGTGCTCTAGCAACCACATAGCAATGACCTATCAACCACTCACAACACCCTAGCAACTGCCTAGCAACAACTTAGAAACATAGTATTTGGAACATACAAAAATATTTGGAAAAATGTACAAATGAGTGAGTGTTGGTAAAGTAGATCAACTGGCTGTAAAGTAGATCAACTGACTGTTGTCTTCTAGAGTTTTCTAGAGAATTGTCCAAAAAACCTGAAGTCAACCAGGCTTATGGGCTTTTTAGGTCATCCTTGAAACAGGCAGTCGAGTTCGGGCAGAAACATTTGCAGACCACACCTGCCTCACCATTGACATCACAGAAAGAGAAGATACTGGAAACTACAAGATTGTCCTTCAGAATGAGGCTGGAGAGGACACAGCCAGTATCAAGGTTAAAGTTGTGGGTAAGAAACTCTCTTATGACAGAGGATTGTCTACATTTGTTTAGAAGGTGACAGTAATTTTGTTATCACTTGTTTCACATAGACATCCCAGATCCCCCAGAGGCCCCTCTGGTACCTGATGTGGGGGGAGACTGGTGCACTATGACATGGGACCCTCCACGCTATGACGGTGGTTCCCCTATTCTTGGTAAATTGCCTTTCTGTGCCTTAAAATTCATCATAGGTTAATGGAGACATGCAGATTTTTTGTCATCAAATATTTACATTAACTTAATATCAAGTTGATATTTTGATATTAAAAACATCTGTTTACATTAAAGACAGGATGACATTAACTGACTGTTCTGAGTGCTTTCTGAAGAGGCGAATAATATTACATGATAATATTACAGATCACAATGTCACATGAAAAATGGAATAACAATATTACATTATGAAAGACTCTTAAAATCTCTTAAAATCATTACAGTACATTACAGGTGTGAATAATTCTAAGCACGTGTTTTTGCTGTTTCTCAGGATATTTTATCGAGCGAAAGAAGAAACAGAGCTCCCGCTGGATGAGGCTGAACTTTGACCTTTGCAAAGAGACCACCTTCGAACCCAAAAAGATGATCGAGGGCGTGCCGTACGAAGTGCGGATCTTTGCGGTTAATGTCATCGGCGTATCCAAACCCAGTGAACCTTCTAAACCGTTCATTCCCCTCGGTGAGTTACACTGTCTGTACTATAAAAGCTTAAGAGAAGGTTTTGTGTGCCTTTGAATGTGTTATGTCACAACCGCAGCTCCGTTATGTAACACAACACGCGGTACGATACAATTAAAGCATATTCCATTAAGCATGATAAAGACGCACAGAGCGTGTCCATTACCTTTTAAGCGGCTAAGCAACAGGTGTGGCTCACACCAGTATCCAAAACATTTGCACTGTGACCTCCACAGTCCTAAGATTTAGAAGACACCAAGTCTGGCTTTATAATGGCTGCCCATTATCTGAGGATTATAGTGTTACAAAATTAGGAATTCTCTCTGCGTGTGTGTGTGAGTACACATGTGGTTTAATTGGAAAATATACAACTCTACATCTATTTGACCATTTGTTATTAAAATGTGCTTAAACCAAACTTCATAGCATTTTTGGTACCTGCTCCAGAAATGTTACTTGGGTCACTTGGGTCTTAATTAAAAGTAAAAATGTATTAAAAAATATGTAAAGCACATTGAGGGATTGAATTCATGTATCAACTAACTAGTTCAATATGTGTTTGCAAAATATAGGTTTCAATTATTGGACACTGTACTTGGCCAAAAAGTTATTTGATTGGTTCACATTATATTTTCATTTTAACAGAAATCTTTAAATAGTAATCTTTAAAGAGAATTAAAAATATAAAATATGAAATACATTTTAATTTATGTTCCACAGCTTTTAGGTTACTAACCAAATGTATGCAAATTATATATACAGAATATAAAATCATATATTATATATGCAGGATATAAATTATATATACAGGATATTAAATCTGTAGTGAATCAGAATCCAGGAGTCCCACAATTTTAGACCTATGGTAGTTTTTTACAAATAATGCAAAAGGTATTGTCTGACAGCACTAACCATAACATTCATCTCTCACTAGCTGTGACCAGTGAGCCCACAATGCTAGTAGTGGATGATGTCACAGATACCACGGTTACCATGAAGTGGAGACCCCCAGACACTATCGGTGCTGCTGGTCTTGATGGTTACCAAGTTGAATACTGCATCGAAGGAAGTAAGACTTATTATTAAACATGTTTGTTATGATATAAAGACATACAGGTTGTACAGTGTCATTTTTACAGCATTTTTTTTATTTTACAGCTGACGACTGGATACTTGCTAATAAAGAGCTGACTGAAAAAACAAGATACACCATAACCGGTCTGCCAGAGGAGGCCAAGATCCTAGTGCGTGTTAAGGCCATAAATAAAGCAGGGGCCAGTCCACCTCGCACCACCCAACACTCTATACTGGTGAAGGAGGTCATTGGTGAGGTCCCACCATCTTTAATTTTATTTAAAACATAGCTTTAAATAATGGAAGTAGCGCTAGAGAGTATTTCTTATGGTGGAATATTAGCTTTAGTCCTAGCTTAACATGCAGGGAAATATTGATAAGTAAGCCATTTGTAGCATTTGCTTTTCAAAGAATAAAAAGTCTAAACTTTGCTTTGTTTTTTTTAACCAATGGTTTGATTTGGGGGTGGGGCTTTTCATCAGAGTGACCAATGACAAGAAAGTGCTCGTTTTAGTCAGGTTTTTTTGCATTCCACAGAGCCCCCTAAGATTCGCATACCACGACACTTGAAGACGACGTATATTAAAAAAGTCGGTGAAGTTGTCAACCTTGTTATGCCATTTGTGGTAAGCCCACATTCCGTAAGTCTTCTCCAAATCTTTACCCTGTTACAAGACTCAATACTGTTTTGCTGCCTTCTAGGGAAAACCGAGGCCAAAGGTCAGCTGGACAAAAGAGGATCAGCCCATTGACCAAAGCATTAGCATTCGCAACTCAGAGTGTGACAGCATCATGTTCATCCGCAAGGCAGAACGCAAGCATTCTGGGAAATATGAGCTGAAAGTTCAAGTGGAGAAACACGTTGACACGGCCTTGTTGGACATCCAGATAGTTGGTTAGTTCAAATATGTCAGTTTAATGACATTACAGTAGCGAGAAACGTTAGCTGGCTGGATGTGTTAATCTAGAAATGTTAATAAGATGATGTTGAGTATTCCTCTGGTGTTTTCTGGCTCAGACCTTCCAGGACCACCCCAGGCAGTGAGGATAGAGGAGGTCTGGGCAACTAATGTGGCATTGGACTGGAGCCCACCTAAAGACAATGGCAATGCAGCCATAACAGGCTACACCATCCAGAAAGCTGATAAAAAGACCATGGTTTGGAAATCACCTTTTTTAAAAAAACAATAACATAGCATCTATATCATGGTGTATGGTGCAGTTGTGGCCTACTGGTTTGTGAGTCAGGCTTGTAATCAGTAGATTGCTGGTTCGATTCCAGTGCTGTGATTGGTTAAATGCAGAGGGCACATACTAAGTATGGGTTACCCTATCAGACATGTAATTTCAGATATATTGTCAAAAATATAACTATATCTTGTCAAATATAATATCGCAAACATGGCACTTTCTTATACAGTTTACAGATTTTTATTTTTACAACATGAAGTAAATTTTGTCCCTGTTTTTGAGGGATAATATTTTATAAAAAAAATTAATTATAAGTAATAATAATGAATAATAAGTAAATACTACAGTAAAAATCTCCAATAAAAGGTTGTAAATCTAATTATGTCAGCAGGTTTGTGTAAGGTTGGGACGACTGAAACCAACAGAAGTCTTTGTATTTAGTGTCCTCAGTAATATAGTGAAAGTAAAGTAACCCGTGTGTGTGTGTGTGTGTTTGTGTGTGTGTGTGTGTGTGTGTGTGTGTGTGGGCGGGGCACAGGAATGGTACACATGTGTGGAGCACTACCACCGAACCTGCATCACTATCTCAGACCTGGTGGTGGGTAATGAATATTTCTTCAGGATTTACTCGGAGAACATGGTTGGATTAAGTGAAAGTGCCACAGCTACTAAAGACAGCGCTCTTATCGTGAAGGAAGGTATTGAATCAATCTGCTGCTGGCTGTTTATGTTCTTTGGAGCTTTTGTACAATAACGGCATGTGTGTATTTAGTGTGGATTTTTCAATGGACTGTTAACAGCTGTGATGTGTTAGTTTTATATGTGTTTATTTGTTTAGTAGTTCTGTAGAGGCTGATCTAAATAATAACCTAAATGATCAAAGGAGAATTGACAGACTTGGCAACCTAAGGACTGGTTGCCTGATAAATACTAAACTACTAAACATAGTGCGGCTTTATATGTTTAATTAGTCAGGATTAATCAGGGATCATGGCTTAATCTGAGATAGATTAATTCTAAGATATTCTGAGATATTAATTCTGAGATAGATAGCATCATGCAGTAGATGTAACACAGAAGCCTACAGGGCATTTAAGAATTGAATTACAGCGTTGTTCAGCTATGTCTCGAAATAAAGGCTGTGATTCAATTTGCATACTTACACACTAAAAAGTAACCTTGCTGGTGATGCATGCTGTTTGCATTTGCATTTGTGTACTTTAGCGTCCAGCTAAACTGATCTAACCATTAAAATGTTAAAAGACACTTATTTTTCCCAAAGGATTGTGGGTAATATTAGCCTGAATAATTGTAAATCCACAGGAATTTATTTAATGAATTGTAATCTAGCACACTATTTAGGATAGATAATGTTCAAATTGGGACACTTGGTACATTTTTGCAGAGCATAGCTCTAGTTGTAGTAAAACACAGCTAGTGACGAGGTGAATCGGGTTTTGGGGTTGGAATGGGACTGACCAGTAAAGTCTTTGACTGAAACAAACCTCAAAGGCCTTACCAGAATGCTAAAGGTATCGTCTGCAATTGGTACAAAAAACAGCATTAAACATTAAGCTTTTCCTGTTTGTCCACATTTACTGCCAGTATGCTACACACTCAGTGGTTGATGGCTTAGCCACAGATATTGGACTTCACAATTGCAGATCATGTCTTTAACATTCTGTGTGAATGACGCTTTTGCCGTTGCTGATGATGCGTATTGTCTCTTCCTCATCACATAAGGGATCCTCCCACATGATACAGCTCTGGGCTCGTATCATGCAAAGTCCCACTCTCCCTTCCCCTCTCACTCTTCCTCCTCGTCCTCCCCCTCTTCCTCTTCTTCCTCTTCCTCTCGCTCTCGATCAGGCTTGCATTTGAAGAACCCAGAGTACAATGAGCGTGACTTCACAGAGGCGCCGACGTTCACTCAGCCGCTCATCAACACCTTTGCCATTGCCGGGTACAACGCCACCCTCAACTGCAGCGTACGCGCTTACCCAAGGGTACGTAACTCACGGCAACTCTAGAGAGGTAGTTCATAACTTCTGCCTAAAGGTAAGCCTGGGTTATCATGGGATGTTTGGCTTAGGACCATTGAATTGACCCAATTTAAGAACAGCAAGACATAAAGGACAGAACAGAAAGTATATGTGCTCTACTTTATATAAACACTATTTCTCTTTGTGAGTGGGTATAAAATATTAACTGATTAGTTAACTTAATTGATTAGTTAGGTGACTAGTTTAGTCAGTAAAGACCTATGCCTTGTAAGTGACATTTGCTATAAGCAAATTGTAACTTAATTGATTAGTTGATTAGTAGTAATTTAGTAGAAAATTACATGCATTAAATGTCATGCATGAATGCCATATATCCAGTCAAAACATACTGAACGTCATCTAAGTTATTTCAGTTGCATGTCCCCCCCTCTCTCTTTCTCTTTCATACTCTCCCTCTCTTTCAAGTCTTTTATTATTTTGGGCACCAACCATGTGCTCATGGCTTTACACCTGTAGTCAGTTCTTTGTGACCTGACTTGTGAGTGTCCCGGCAGAATTAACAGCACCTGCTGGCTATAATCTATGGCCATATACATAGACACACAACAAACGTACTCACATTCTGTTACTAGTAATAAAACAGCTCATAAAATTGCTCAAGATTGTAGTTTTCTGTCATTTTCAGCTATGACTGGCTTTAGTTAACTATAAACCTAGATG
>JBAJNP010001677.1:0-57469 GCA_036877545.1 Yasuhikotakia modesta
ATGCACAGTAATAGTCACCTGCACACACAGATATCCTCCTAAAATAGCTAAAACTAAAAACAAACTAAAAACTACTTCCAAAAATATTCAGCTTTGATATTAAGTTTTTGGATTCATTGAGAACATGGTTGTTGTTCAATAATAAAATTAATCCTCAAAAATACAACTTGCCTAATAATTCTGCACTCCCTGTATAGTGCTTTTTACAATGTTACATTTGGTAATTGATCAAATGTCAGCAAACATGGATGTTTTAGGAGTCAGTAAGACTTCTAGATATTTTTGTAGCCACAGCTAGCCACCAAAAACACATATTCAGACCACACTCACCACAAATTGACAACAGAAGAATGCTTTCACATATCTGCTGTTGCTTTCTTTTCTTCTTACCTTTCTTCTTTTCTTCTTAAGATTTTATGTTGTCTGTATTTCATTTGCAAGTCTTTACAGTAATAAGAAATGATTATCCATCATAACTGACTTGGATAATTGTGTCATTTAGAGATCATTGACGACGTCACTCAGCTTGTGGATAAGACTGACAGCCGTATCAAAAATGAGACACACAGAGTCAAACTGGTGGAGACCAAGTCGGCTTCTTGTGGTAAGTTGTTTGCTATTGTACAACTGCTGTTGCTTTAGTTTAATACACTCAGAACCAAGAGTCCAGTGACAATACACCTAATTTATCTATTACATTTTCTGACCATTGCCCTTTAACCCTCTAGCCAAGTGAGGTTATGTTCTGTCTCAGTGCTGTGAGCTGTTTCAGGTCCATCTGCATGTAATCCATGAGTTGGTTATTAGAGCAGCAGTAAAGGTGAGATCAGAAGTCACACACTGTACAAATGGATTTTTAGAAATTTCAACAAGCCATTATTTTACATCTGTACCTTTCTGAGTGTTATATATGTGTTAAACGATGAAGCATGTCCACATAATTTAGCAGCAGATAAAAAACATCCATCTCTAGATGGATAATAGATGGATTCCAAACAGTCTTCCTTTTTTCTATCTATCGTACAGCATACTGGTATTTTGTGTTCAGCAAAATGCCTAGGCTCCTTTGTTAGTCCTGAATGCCCTGGAAGTCCATTTGACTGGTGTGCTTTTTTGTGCTATTTTGTTTTTTTTAACGCGACTTTCTATGACGTATAGACATCAGTGCCAGCTCTCCCATCCAACCTGCTCTCAATGTCTGCTCCCTGGACAATAAATTGGATTACATCCGACTTCAGCAAACTACATGGCATGACTTTAGAAACTGCTGCGTCTCTGTTTTTACAGAAACATGGCTCTGCAAAAGAGTTCTGGGTGCCACTGACAGAAATGCAGATCTGTGTGGTAAGCCTTGTGTGTTTACATCAACACGGAATGGTGCAAGAACTTAGTGCTTGTTTCTAGTTACTGCTCATCGCTGTTGAAGTTTGTGACTGTTATATGCAGACCTTTTTATTTACCACGGGAACTCATTACCATGCTTATTATCGGTGTTTACATTCCACTCGGCACTAATGCCGGTGATGCAAACTGTATGGGAACTGTATGGGGTATTAGCTGATGGACTGTTTAATGTTGCTCAAGATTTAAACACACTGACTGGCAAGTTCAGAGAAGTGGGAACTGATCGCAACTTCACTAACTTGGAATATGTGGAATATGTGACATCAGTGACCAGCTATAACAGTAAGTGCATTGACAATGTCACCATCTCCAAGACCATCACCACATGTTCCAACCAAAGCCTTATTGAGGTGTGTGCGCTACTGAGAACCTGAGACCTTGCCTTTATCCACAGCCACTTCACGACCAGCAGAGACACGCAGTGCATGTGACAGGGCATCCAGACTATCACCAACTACAGGTCAACATCACCTGCCTTTGACAGTGATGCCTCACTTCTAGATGCACTAAACACATTCTACAGTTGGTTTAGGGCATAAAATGGTGTAACGGCAAGGAATCTGCAACTTCTAACACTTAACACTTCTAACACTTAATCTGCCACCCCCCTACACAGACTCTACACAGATTTAACCTGTGGAAGACTGTTGGACCATTCCTGGAAGCGTGCTCGGAGGATGTGACAAACTGGCAGATGTTTTCACGGGCCTCTTTAACATCTCTCTGAGCAGCACTAATGTGCTTCAGGGCCACCACCATCGTCCCCATGCCAAAGAATTCTTGAGTGTCCTGCTTCAATGTTTACTGCCCCTTTGCACTTACACCTGTCATCATGAAGTGCTTTGAGAGGCTCATTTTAAGGGCACATTAAGACCCTGCTGACCCCCTCACTAGACACCCTGCAATTCACTTACCACCCCAACCGCTCAACAGACAACGCCATTAACACCACCTTTAGTTCAGTATTTAACACTATCGATCTTCAGTGCATGACTGAAAAGCTGAAAGTGCTGGTCCTGAACAACTCCTGACCTCAGTCAATCCAGATCTGAAACGGCATCTCCTGCACCACCACACTGTGCACTGGGGCCCCTCAGGGCTGTGTGCTTAGTCCATTGCTGTTCACTCTGCTGGTTCAACAATGAAAACCCAGCAGCGCCTGTACTTTATGAGAAGGCTGAGGAAAGCACATCTCCCAGCCCCCATCCTTAATGTGTTCTACAGAGGGACAATTGAAACTATCCTAAGCAGCTACATTACTGCCTGGTTTGGAAATTTGCACCGTCTCAGACCACAATACCCTGCAACGGATAGTGAGAATGGCTGAAAAGATCTTTGGGGTCTCTCTCCCCTCTATCACAGACATTTACTCTTCACACTTCATCTGCAAAGCCACCCCTCACACACACACTTTCTCCTGCTGTCTGGCAAACAATTTGAAAGCCTTTGGTCCCTCATGAACAGACTTTGCAACAGCTTTTCCCCCTATGCCATCAGGCTGATAAATACAAAAAAACGTATAGCAAATTACACTATTGCCATTGGACTAATTAATTATTTTTAATGTTTGCACGTCACTTCACACAATCACTACATCACTTTTTTTTATAGAACTGTGTATTTTGAGTTACTGCCCCGTGCTGTCTGTTTGCACTTTGTGCACTATGTATATACAGATTGTTTTGTTTTGTACTATACATTACAGTTTTGTGTTGTCCTGTAGCACCTTGGTCCTGAAGAAACAATTTTGTTTCACTATGTACTTGTATATGGCTAAAATGACAAAAAAAACTACTTTGTCTTTGAAGTAAAGTCCTCCCTGGCCACTTTGTTCCTGGTACCTCTGTGAAGGCTGGGCCAGTAAGCGTCAGGGGTGATACAGGGAAACCCTGGGAGATAATCCACTGTGTTAGTCCCCACAGACCTCCAAGTGCCCGACATGCTGTGTTGTAGTGGCCATGAGTTCACAGGTGCAGCAGCTGGTCAGTGCCAAGAGGGCAATATTGCTGTTCATTTCGGAGGGCATGCGACTCTTGACAAAAGCAGTCTTATGGTGCCAAGCATGGTGCCAGTTTCAAGAGCAAGCATAGAGCAATTGTGCAATTGTGTCCCAAGGAAAGGAGTGTTGGTGGTAGGTTGAGTGTTATCGGTTGGAAAATATGTGTTTTTAGCCTTTTTTGAAGATGAAAGGTGAATCAGCTGTTCTGATAGACAGGAAGGTCATTCCACCAGGAGGGAACAGTACAGGAGAAGGTTCATGACAGTGATATTTTGCCTCTGTGAAACTTGCCTCTGTGGTGTGGCACCACAAGGCACTGCTCACTAGCAGAATGTAGGCTTCTGGAGGGCACATTGGTCTGTACCAATGAGCTTTTTGTTTTATCTGAAGAAATAAACCAAAAAGTACAAAACATAATTATGTTTATAGCACAATACTTTTTTCTGTACAAGTCTTGTGCTAAGTGTTTTCCAGTTAGTTATATGCCTCTAGGTCAATTGAGTTTAAAAGATTTATAGGAATTATTAGTTCTATATAAAGTATAGGTTTACTCTCCAAACCAAGTCTTGTACTAGTTACATAATAATGTAAAATAGAGTGTTTTACAGTTTCATGTAAGTTGTCTGTAGGTCAAACTGCCAATGAGTTAATATGTTGTGGCCTCAACATTCTATGATGTTCCCAAAAATTACACACTATGAATGACGAAACCGAGAATGTCCCCTCCCAGTCAACATAGTGATCACCCTATTCCAGGCACCTGTTCTGAGCATTGATTAGTCTCTGCATTAGTCACACAGGCAATAATTGTTTTACAAGACCTTTGTCTTGCTCTCATTCACTCCCCTTTTTTTCTAAGACAATTTATATTAGACTGTCTCTTTTTATAACCATGGAATTGATCATAAAGTAATTTCAATTAAATTCATTAACCCTTCATCTGCAAAGCCACCCCTCACACACACACTTTCTCCTGCTGTCTGGCAAACAATTTGAAAGCCTTTGGTCCCTCATGAACAGACTTTGCAACAGCTTTTCCCCCTATGCCATCAGGCTGATAAATACAAAAAAACGTATAGCAAATTACACTATTGCCATTGGACTAATTAATTATTTTTAATGTTTGCACGTCACTTCACACAATCACTACATCACTTTTTTTTTATATTAGACCTTTTTTTTTTACAAGACCTTTGTCTTGCTCTCATTCACTCCCCTTCTTTTCTAAGACAATTTATATTAGGCTGTCTCTTTTTATAACCATGGAATTGATCATAAAGTAATTTCAATTAAATTCATTAACCCTGATCATGTGGATGGTGTGAACTGGTCTTGTTTTTACAATTTACAACTGGTCCTTGTCTTTACAAGACAAGGAATCACTGCATGATTCCTTGTCTTGTAAAGATCATTCTTGAATTTCCTGGGAAATAAGCACAATGCTGTACTTGGTGCTTCTCCTTTAATGTGACACAATTCAATTTGTTTGTTCAGAGGTCTGTAAGGGTGCAAAGTTTGTTTGCAGATCCCAGAGCCAGAGAGCCAGAGCCACTGAGTTGCACATTGTCTTTCTTGCTCTCTCTCCTCCTGCATTTGCTTTTAACACCTAACCATATTCATGTATTCTGTGGGGGATAAAAAGGAGGGGTTAGTGAATAGAAAAATTAATCACTTTCTTTGTGTCCATACCCCATATTTTTTCTCTCACATATTCCCACTTTGTTTGACACTTGCCTTTGTATTAAGAAATAAGTGGAAATATTCCTCAAAGCTTTAAAGATCTTTCTTACTGTCATGTTTCTTACAAAACTTTGTCTTGTTTTCCAGGTGTGTTAACAATGTCATATCATATGACAATTGGCAAACAGACCAAATAATAAAAACATATTAGATCTCCTAATTCTGGACAACTTTTGCTCTTTGAAGTTATAGTCAAGAATCCAAGTCTGTCTGGTTTAATTTAGAGTCTGACTCTGAAATATGTGTTTTATAATGTGTCCACAGCACATGTCTCAACATTTCACTTTATTTTGAAAAAAGGAGATAAAGCATTTTTTCCAACACCATCTTGGAATTACTTTAGTGACACATAGTGTATAAGAAATGTGACAGACAGATGCACCACTGAACAGCTTTACCAGGTATTGGTTGTAATTCTCACCTTCATCTTGAGATTTGAAATAAACAGGAATTAAAGGAATGGGACTAAAAGGAACAGGGCATTCCCAGTCATATCTAGGAATGATTGTGCTAATTTTATGATCAATTACAAAGTTATTTTAATTAATAAAGCATATATATGCATTTTTAAAGTTAAATGTAAAAAAGAAGAAATGGTTGCAGAGGAACAGTAACAGTAAATTGTTGTGGCATGTTAATCAGTATCACAGCATTAATCAGTATCGCAGTCACACCCATAGAGAATGCACAAGTGAATAAAAGCTGTTAATTCATTTCAATGTTTTGTGTTTTTATTTAGGAATGTTGGTGGTGATTGTTCTTCTGTTCATTGCCATCATTGTTGTGGCAGTTTTTCCCACAAGCTAATGAAGATGCTGCTTCAAAGAAGACACAAATACACAATCCCCACAAGACTGTTTAAAAAACTTGTTTTCCAAGCAGCCTTTATATCTTAACGTGCCCCCCTTTTTTATTTCCATTTTTGCATTTATGAAAATAATGGAAGCCATGACTGGGTTAAAGCCAGGGAATGGACCACTATGAAGAACTTAAGCTGTATATTTTTAGCTTCTCAGATAATGATCAAAAGAGGTTTTGGACTAGAATAAATAAAAAAAAAATTTCAGAGGTTTGGGATATTATCATGAATGAGTGGAAAAAATATGAAAGGAGGGAAAACATTAACATTTAGTACAGCTTTGTTAATGCTTTCATTTACATCTTTTTTTGTTATTAAGTATCCTACAACACAATTCTGTCAGTTCCACAATTAGTAAGTCTAAAAAATTTAAATGCAAGATTTTGTCAGCTGTTTTCTGTGAATTGTTTTTGACTTTTCAGGTTATAAATTCTAATAAATAGAAAGAACACCTGATCAACTGATAAACCTGTCTTATGCTGCGTCATTTGTCTGTATGGTAAATTACATATTATGGTAATTACATATTTCATTTTATAATGTGAGGGGCTCTTTTGACGTTTTTCAGCATGTAACGAGTAAAAAAAACATTTCAATAAATGCAGACCAACTAGTTTATACATTTTTATTCCAAAAGAATGCTCAATGTAGTTCTACCAGGTTGGCCTTCAGTAGTTATCTTTCCCTCTAGATTTTTTTTAAAACCATAACCATCCAAACAACCACAAACTGTAAAAAATGTAAAAATGCACAATGTCTTGTGTCATTAAATATTTTCGTATAAAATAAACAATATATTAGTATCTATTGTGAAACAATATTGCAGACTTTTTGAATTTGCCCCAGCTAAATTTACAATTTATAATAATGAACAAGAAGCAATGCAAGGTCTGCTGGTAATGTCAAACAGGTAAGTAACGCTGATGTGAAAAAAAAACTGAATATAAATTTACATCATTAGAAGTGATAGAAGTGTGAACTAGAAAAACATTTAGTGCCAGACAAAATACATTTGAATGTGTATTATGAAATATAGTTTGGATAAACAGTATTCATATAAATATTTGTATGCCATACATGGTGAACATTTACAAATAGCATTAATACAAAAGGTCTACTGTAATGAAACTACATGCATATGTTCAGACTTTAAAAGATTATTGATAGATTTACAGAAGCTGTTGCTTTACAAAACTAAATACTAGTTAATGAATCATAGTTTAAGGTTTTCATACATTTCTAAACAATGTTTTGCACACAAAGAAAAATACTAACTATACACACAATCCACCTATGCTTTTGGGACTTTTGGGAATTGTATAAACAACAGTTTTAACAAAAGGACATCCATATGTGTTTATTTTTGAAGCAGAACAATTTTTGCATCAAACAATTTTTGTTTGTTTGTTATCTACCTCATCACATACAAAAATATACATGGTAGATGTATTCAAGTAAAAAAAAAATGTAAACGCATGCTAATGTTTTGGGTCAGCCACCTGCTTTGTAAAAGCATGCTGTGGTATTTTTACAGTTCTGTTCAGTTTAAAACAGGAGTACAGATTTTTTGTTTCCAATTGTAAAAAAAGTACTGAGTCTTGGCCTTTGACAGATGGCTTAACAAAAGATAAAAGGTTCTCAGTCTGCATAATCAACCTTAAATCTACTAAACACAAGCTATATTAAGGGGGATGTGCCTGTCTAGAAGAGCAGACCTTTACAAATATATAAAGCTCCTTTCAGCAATTGCTGATATAGTTATAATGATAATATACAAGTAGTAAAAATAAAGACATCAAAAAACAGGCAAACAAAAACATTGAACACTTAAAAATTGGCTTGTACAGTGACATTTGGAGTCTGTATAATCTGGTTAAACTTGAGAAAACGTGTTGGTTTTAATTAACTACAGAGCTAAAATAACACAGTTAAACCACAAACTGTAGCAATTATTTTAAAAGCAGGGTTGTTACCTGGTAAATTAAATAAAAAATGTTTTTAAGATATCAAACCTTAAACAATATGTGTCAGAACCTCTTCTAAATTTAATAAAGAAATAATTATAATTGTAAACAATTTATGCAAAAAATTTATTTGTTGTGAAACGTTGGCAATTCTGATGTTTAATACATTTTGTCTGCTCATCAATGAAAATGTTTTGTTTTGTAAAAAACAGCCTTATTGACTATTACTTTAAATATTCCTTACCTTTATAATAATATATTTTCAACATTTTCCAAATTTTTTCAAATGTCATCCCTTCTTTGCCAGGTGCTGCTAATTATTTTAGAATATGAAATATGACTTGATTTGATTCTTAGCCAGATTGAAAACATCTAATATGGATCTGCATGAACCACTGAGCATAAAATAATTTATGCTTTTTCTGGGCACAGGTGCAAAATTGGCAAATAGCAAGCAAATCTCAAGGGAAACAAAAGTGACTAAAAACTGCATTTTAAGCTCCTTCACACGTTTCTATGTTAAAAATTGTAAGCTAATATTTTCTTCATGCCTTATTTAAAGCAGCGATGTTTTGTCTCTCCTTTCTTCCTTGTTTACTTATTACCCGCCACCTCTTCCCTGTTCTTCTCCTATGCTTTCTTGCATTTTCCTTTCTTTTCCCACTGCTGAAATTTCCGGAGTCTTCGAGCCCAAGTGTCCCTCCACTGAATGATGAGACTGCCCTTGTCTGCCACCATTCCGCTTTGTCCAGGAGAATCCTCATCATTCCCCAGCAGTAGATACTTCTTGCCAAGTTTGATCTTAGGACACTTGCAGGCCACATCTTTGGCTCTGACCCACAAAAACTGATCTCCTCTGCGAATTCGGCTCTCACCCTGTTTGTAGATGGAGATGATGTTGACAGTGAACTTCCACCACTCACCGGCTTTCTCTGCCTTAAGGATGTGGACCTGGACAACTAAAAATACAGGTTGCACTTATTAGTACTAATTGAGACATGTCCTGTGGTTGAATTTTAATCTGCTTTGCTGGTCTAATGTGAGGCTATAATTTAGTGTTTGTTTTAAAACCGTCTTTATCAACACGGAACAGAATTTTGTTTATTTCTTTTATTACTGGATATATTATAGCATTTTTAAAATGATTACCAAACATTTTATGCTTAGTTCTTACAAGAACTGATATTTCCTATTTCATCAATAATTTCATTTAATATCATTACAAGGATCATTCCCCCTTTCAAAGAATCATGTTATATCTTGTAACACAGCGCCCTGCTAGATTGATGAAATGTGCTTTTTTAATTCGTATGGCACCAGGATGTTTAAGGTAGATTCGCACCAGATTTTTGGTTTGTGTACAACTAGACACACATGACATACACAATGTTTTCTGGTAAGCAGTGTTTTTGGAAATCAATGTACTGTAACTGTGGTTATTTTATGGGATTTGTTGACAATCGTGAATGCCTAATGTTATTTAAATTGAACGCAATGGTGATATTTAGGCTCATTTACATTAGAACTGTCAGAATTAAATGCATAAACTTTAAACCATTAGACAAAGTGGAAGTCTCATTTATAAAATGATTAAAAATGTCACATGCTGTGGAGGCCCAGCTGTAGCCAGGATTCCTGTGGTGCTTTTTAGGTAATGTGCCAGTGAGGCATGAGGCCGTAAATAAGGGCCAGATTCTCCTCATAAATATTTTAGATGATTCCATCCTCATATTTAATACCATTCCCAGTCATTTCCCCTCAAGCTGCTATAGCATAAAGCCCCCCTGAAGCTCAAGAAGGCAGAAGAAAAGTGGATTATGTTTAATGCTCAGAATGTGGCAGTTTATCCATGAATGTTCAATTTTAGGAAAATGGGGGCTGTCCCACTGTCCATAACAGAAGGCAGCAGGGGGGCATATTATCTGGATAAATTCTTAAATAAGTCTTTAATAAGTCATAGCAGTATATAAAGCAGAACATGCAAAGTCAGTCGGCAGGAGGTAATGGCATTGAGTATTCATCATGTAAAATGCTGCTAGAATAGGTGGGTAGTCCTGAATTCTCTCTTTTTTTTACCATGACTGTAACTTTAAGAAGCTGGGGTACCTACATGGTAGATGCCTTTTTGGCACAGATTAACACTATTAACGGTAGTCAGCAATGAATCTACATATCGTCTTGTGTTTTGTTTAATATCAATAATTGACATGTGGTGACCAAATGTGATAAGACATATATTACATATATTTACAGATGCTTTTATCCAAAGCAACTTACAGGGTAAGGAAAACAATTAAGCGATAAATCATCATCAAGGAGGCAATACCATTGGATATACACAATTAAAGTTACCAAGATTACAACTTTTAAATTCTTGTTAAACCTCTTTAAATTCTCTGGCTGTTAATAAATCCACTAAGCTCTTTAAGTTCTGCTGTGTCTCACTTGTGATGGAACAGCCCCACCTTTTTAGGAGGGGGGTTACACATCTGGTCCTTTTCAGGAACAAGAGAGGGCCTACTGCCCCCAGGAATGCAAAGCAGGAATATGCACTTTCCTTAATAAGGATATCTTGTAAGCTCATCCCTTCTGCTCGTCACACTGCCATAGCTTGATCTGCTTTGGGTTCAATTACCTGCTGGGCTGTCTGTCTATGATGAGTTTCCCCAAAACCCCCACTGATGATTTTTCCTCCTGTTTGATCCTTTTGACTTTCTTCTTAAAAGCCATGCCTACAATATACCAACACTGAGGAAGCTCTAGGGAATTCAGCTTTGAGGGGCAAGGATTTTGGCCACCTGCATAAGGCAGTGTGCCCTGCTAAAGGTACATGCAGGGCAATAGAAACTATTATAATATTCCGCACCCCTCACCCCCACAAAATGCACACCACCCGCGCACGCACACTTTTTGCGAACATCATTATGTTTGCCTGCAATACCAAAATAAATCAACTGAGGTAACCACTCAATAGCTTAAAGACCAAACAAAACCCTTTGCCATAAACATACAAATTTGCCCCAGTGAACAGTAATTGTAAAATGGCTAACACCAACTTACCTGCTTTTTGTAAAACTAGTTACTTGCCAAACATGTCCCATAAGTAATATTTATGTACAGCCTTGGATATGTGTAAACCACTATAAAACCACTCTTGTATAACTCACCATAATCTTTCTTGCAGTACTTCTTCATATTGATCTTTAGCTTGCCTTTGGATGCCTTGCAGTATGAGTCACAGTCTAAACGTGAAGGTTAAGAAAACAAAGGCAGGGTAAAATAAGTTGACAAACACAATTGAAGAATGTAAAATGAGGAACACTGTTAATAGAGACACTTTAGCAAACTACATTTTTATCCTTAAGCTCTGTGGCCTGTTTTAATACCCATCTGCCTAGTTTAATTGTATGGCTGTAATAGGGCTTGTGAAAACTTCAGTAAAATTTCTTTTTTGAAAAGGAGACAAAGGGTCTTTCTGTTTTGAGACAAAAGCCTCTTGTTCTGCTCCTGGATGGCTGGACCATCCATATGCCACCTAGTGTTTTTTCAAGTTTTGTGCTAATTTCTCACCCCTGTGTCCACTCCAAGTGTCACAATGGGCCTGATCAGAGCTTTAAATCATGACTACCCTCTGCTGTCAATTCACCCTGTATTTCTAGTTAAATGCTCAACACCAACTCACTCACCTCAACCCTGAAAACCATTTCAACCCTTGACAATTACTGGACCAGCACTCAGGGACGTGACAGTGAAAGGGAAGCCAACAGCCAACTTGAAGTTTTCAAAAACTGTATCTAAAAATAAATGCCTTATATGTGTTTTAGAATCAGGCATTAGGTGCAAAGGGTTTCAATTTGATTACATATTTTTACAATGTTGCAGCATTTTTCAAAGCTGCTTTACATAGAATGAAAATAAGACACAAAAAGAACCATTTTGAAATATATACAACACAGATTATTGTAATATATTAGTAAAACTAATTAGGCATATTTACACTGTAATTGGTTTATTAATTGAACGTTGACTGAACTGATGATAACTAACACTTTTGAACCAATAAATTGATGGGCATCGTAAATACCAGCCTTTGTACTTTTGAGACAATGCAATATTAGGTCAATTAACATGATAGATGACATTCTAGCTTATACCGAGATGGCACTTAAAACAAGATCAATTTTATAGAACAGGAGTTTAAGGGATTTTCAGCAATACTATAAAATATCTGAACATTGCATAATTAAAGAGAATGGGGCAAAAACAACAACAATCAAGATATGTTAGTAATGACACATCAAATTTTGTAAACACACTTTTTTACAAAAAGGTTTGTAAAGATACAACCTAAAGCTCTTTTGGCATGCTCACTTAAGAATTCATTGTGTGGTAGAATATGGCACATTTGGTGG
The DNA here is from genome assembly GCA_036877545.1 of Yasuhikotakia modesta. Taxonomy (NCBI): domain Eukaryota; kingdom Metazoa; phylum Chordata; class Actinopteri; order Cypriniformes; family Botiidae; genus Yasuhikotakia; species Yasuhikotakia modesta. The sequence continues at coordinate 12,379 of JBAJNP010001677.1, forward strand.
ACAAAGACAACAAATCTCATTTAATGATTTATGTTAAATGACAATATGGTGCATTTTTTATATAAGTATTCAAGACGGTGTAACAGTAACAAGTATTGTGTCAATACGTCAAATTTTGGTGAAGATAGACTTAAATCGTTGTTGCATGCTCATTCTCAAATTAATTAATGTGCTATATGAGAATGGACTGGTCAATTAAAAATCTTTTAATAATCTTTAATCTTTTAATCACGGGCAGCATCACTAAAGTATTAGCTTAAAGAATTAAAACCACTTACAGCAATATTAAATAAAAACTTTTTTACCAATAGGTGTGACAAATTTGGTGTCATATCACTCGCCAGAAACCATGGAATCTAAAATTTGTACTAGGTTGTGCTGGCCCCAAACTTTGCAGGTAACCCCAGAATATGGTAATGATGAAATATATAAAGTTTCATCATAATGCACAATTGTGTTTGTTTAAAACTGCTAAATCCTTTTTGTCCTGTGTGTCCTTAAATGCTACATATCAAATTGTCTGCAAATCAGACAAATTCAGGCATTCATAAGTATTTAATATGAATGCCTAGTATTTTTAAATTAGAATAAATTTGAATTGCCATTTTCAGGGAATAAAGAACTGGGATAAGGGACTGCCTCCTTATTTGCAAAACCCTAAACCAAGCTAAACTACCCAGAAAGCAAGCCAACCCGGGTGAAAGTTTTAAAGGAACCAAAACTCTGGCGATGTATAGATAGAGAAAAAACCTTGGGAGAAAACTAATGACTGATTAAAGGGACCAATTTTGTGACAAATGTTAAACAATGAAGAATGTTATAAATAGAAATGATGACAGAGGAGTGTAATTGTACTAATTGCAGCCATAACATTACACTGCTGTGAAGATGGGTTTAGATTCTACTTTTGGGTGCAGCAAAAGTTCTAGCAGTTTTTTGGTTCTGATGTTTACTACATAATAAATAAACAAACTAAATGCTGCATTCAAGGTTACCATCAATTCATCAATAATAAATTGATATAAATAAATAAAATTGTTCAAGAAAGCAAATATTTAAATGGAGAAGATTTTATTCTATTTTCAGGCATTCCTTTTACACCGCACACATTGTTATGGCCTTCTTTTAATGGATGGATGGAATGAAAAGATGGGGAAGGGGGAGGAAAAACCTTTCAGCTCGCCTGCATATAAACAAACTTCATTGTTTCGACTGACCCTCGCTCCATGCCTGCCTTTTACTTTCTTTTGGGCCCTCTATTCTCTTTCTGTGAATAAGGTTGTCCTGGCAACAGAGGAATCAGAATAAAATGCCCGTGAAAATACTTGCAGCAAAGTGGTTGCGCAAAGGACTTGAAGAAGGACTGTGAGCCAGGGGTGGATGGGTAGAGTTAGGGGAGTCAAACTATGCAGACTGTAGATTAGAAATGGCAGGGAGTGTGGCAGCTTCATTTCCATTAAAATGAAGACTGTAGTGAAAACTGCTTTGTTTTCTTATAACCCTACTTAATGCCATCATGATTCCCTTCTTTAAAAGCCGTCATTTCTCATTAGCTCTCTGTTAAGGAGGTGATGAGCACCTGAGACACTATTTTTGCTTGAAAAGACTGTTTTTCTGCCATCTTTTTAAGTAAAATTGGTGTACGGAAAGATTTTGGGACTGCATCCAGCATCGCTGTTTGTGGTGCCAGTCGCTAAAAGAAAGCTACATGTAAGTTTGAATGTGAGGCTTGTTTGACACAGAAGAATGTGAGTGGAGGGCACCAGTTACATGCTGACTCTGGGGACCCCTGTGGGGAAACATTTGTGGATGAATTCTTTATCCCTGGGTCTTCAAGAGAAGTTGGTCTAGAAATTCAGGGAAATAACAACTTGTCTAATGAGTGCATAATCCTACCTAATCAGTTCCCAATTTGTCTCACTCTGTGCTCACTGAAAAGCATTGACACCAAACACTGACAATCTAACCTGCTTAGGTCTTCTTGCACTTAAACTACAGGAGACACTACACTGTGTTGTTACCAAAAGATCCCGCAGCTGACCTGAGATCAGTTTTCATTCTGACCGTTGATGGAACAAATAATGTTATTCATCACAGATCTGGAAACAGTAACAATAAGGTGTGAATGAGTGCGCAGGAGGAAGGCTTTCTCTGTGCAAGATGAGACTGATTGAAAAACAAATTGTTTTCAATAAAGCATGTAATTAGATTATAGTAAGAGCCCCAAGCTCCCACCGGGGCAGAGACTCAACTGCGAACTGGGCCTATTCCAAAGGGAACAATGTTTTTTCTACTTCCCTCTGACTCTCCTAAAATACCTTTCTCTTTTTCCATGCACAACCTAGAAAAGAAAACAGCTCTCTGTTGAATTCTGACAATAGTTTAAAAAACAGACCAGACAGCATGTGCAATTTTGATTTAACGTTTGTTTTGGTTATGGTGGCATTTCTCATATGGGAATAAGCAGAAGTCAATTTCTTCACTGTCAAAAAAGCTCATAGTGATGTATGGGGAAAACCTAACCAAACCAAAAAAATCAGATGGCCCAGCAGTCTCTTTCACACAGGCAGTCTTTAAAAACAAAAAAAATCTATAACATCAACAAAAAAAGCAGCTGTCTTAGTGGTGCAGAAAAAAGATTACTACTGCATTATCATAACTGATATTGATATTCTGAAGTGAAAACTTAATACACTAGTTTACATTTTCACATGAATATTTTAGGGACAATCATAAGATATGGGAAAAGGAGACCATTCAAGAGTCTGAAAAGACAGACTTTTGAACATTCTGAAGAATTAAGTCAACCCGCAAAATCCAAATTCAAACAGAGATAAGAATTCACAGTAATTTGCTATATGCATAAAATGTTCTTAAGAAATTCCACAATAATATACATGAGCTGAAAAACTTGTTTAAAATGGTGTGACAGTATCTTAAGTTTACTCTGAGGTAGCTTTAACAGCATCAGCAGTATAATACTTTCCTTTCTGTCACTTACTCAACGTATAGTGTAGATGTGGTTAGAGGGGTATAGAGGGGTTTGACCTTAGAAAACCAATTGCTCCTCTTTCCATATATTAAGGGCAATGAAAATTGTCCCTAAATATAGAAGCCAATAGGAATCAGTGAGTGGAATTTGCATTTCACTTTCTGCGCAAATATTTGTGTATAAATAGGCAAGTTTGTTATAAGTGCAGAGACATGTTGGTCACACAAAAGAGAACATTTCTTTTTCAATTCTTTAGATCTTTAGATAGTATTTTTTTATGCATGTGCTTCTGGCTGCAGTTGGTTTCTCCTTCGGACAGCCACGATCTTTGCATCAGATATGAGGGCCATGCTCATGCTAAGGCAGTATTCTTTGAGGGTTGTGTTCTCACTGTGTGAACATGTCCATTGGGTTATTGGGACTCCTTCTTTTGTGGCTGCTCACAAGCATGCTTTAGCAAGCCCCAAAGGTGATTTGGAAGGTACAATGTATGAATGCCTGCTAGAGAGGTCCTCACAGGACATTACACTTTCAGGACAGCACACTTATCTAAGCCAGTTGAGTTTCTGGAAGAGATGTGTGGCTTGCCCTATTGTGCCTCACTGTCACTTTGCCACAAGAACAAGGTGGCCTGTTTGGCAATACCATCAAGGACAGGCCCAAGAGGAAGCCCCTTTTGTGCCTCCTAAGAATCTAGTGTCAGGAAGCACTGGCTGCCCATCAATCAACTGGAAAGAACCCTCCCAAGGTTTTGAAGTGGTGTTGAGATGGGTGGGCCATTGGTCGCCCACTGCTTTGCCTCTCAGCACTTTGCATCCCTGCCCCTCAGCTCTTATGCACCCACTGTCTTGAACTCACCAATCGTTCCATTGCAGTCCCTAGCACAGTGTCTACAATTATTCATTTGGCAGACGCTTTTATCCAAAGCGACTTACAGTGAATTCAAGGTACACATATTTTTTATCTCAACTCTACCAGTTGAGCTAACAGGAAGGCTATTATGTCTTGGCTATACCTCCTGAAGTATTGTGTCTACAACCAATACTTGTCCTGCACATCCTGAATCAAACTCCTCATAGATTCCCCTTCAGGATGCTCACACAGAAGCACATTCTGATGTGTGTGCAGCCTCTAGGCCCCCCTCCTATCTCTATATCTAACCTCTTCATAAGGTTTTGTCAGCCATAGATGAGTATTTTTGTGTGTGAAGATTAATACAGGGATTTTTTAAGGAGGGGTAACCCTCATCTGGCATGACCTTGTCACATAATATATGTTTTGTCTGAGCTGGGCAATCAGAGGTAATACCTCCCTCTTCCATGTGTTAAATCTAGACATTCACAACATTCTTTTCTTTTCCTTCGTCCCTCAAATGTGTTTTTATACAGACACCTGCTATACAACTTCTAGCCGCACCCTTCTGTACAAGAATATTGGTCTCTCTCTGTCTCTCTCACTTGGTGTGGGCAATTGCTCAAAAGCAATGTGGATGTGCCCAGATAAGAACATCTGTTTGCAATCATCTATTGGATGAGGTCATATTTTTCTGTCATATTACCCTATTCTGAGGTGAGCTTTGGGTCCTAAGAGAAGGTATAATGTATGCAGTCCAACAGCAGATTGTGTGGGTGGTCTGTAGCATCCATTTTGATGGGGGCACTTAAATATGTGTGTCTTGTGCTCCATCAGCTTGATTTGGACTGCTGTTGTTTCCATGGAGGGCTAATCTAAAAACCAGATGTGTTGAAGAGTTCCTCATCATGGGTGCCTGACTAAGCTGACGGTCCATTAGAAATAAACAAAAATAGTTAGTAAATTGATTGCATTGATTTTGTCAGTTGTTGTGCTGGCAAAATATTGAAACTGCATAAATAAAAAAACTAGTGTTGAAAACAATGGCTTGCATTTTGCATTAAGTCTATTTTATATACTATGTATTTTATATACATTTTTTTGCTGTTAGTTTTTGCAATTTAGTAGTTTTTTATTTATTTTTGATGAGCATAGTTTTATCTGTTTCTCGTTCTTTTACAGTTTTTTTTTCAGAAATATTAAAATAAGACACACAAAGAAGCTATCCTGCATAACTTGCTTTTACACGGTGTCTTTAGGGTTCAGACCATGACAAATGGGAACACATTGTAGTAAATGGGTGATCCTTCTTTCTTTCCTATTTGTTTATTTAGCATGGGTCATAACACCCTTAATCTTAAACCATTGATAGTCCATTATGGAAAGTCATTTTTTTATCAAATAAAGCCAATTCTTGGGAGTATTTAAATTTACCAGCTACGAATCACAAAATTGATTTTAGATGGGATAATGAGTAAATGAGTATTCTAAGACAAAGGAGAGAAAAATAACAAAAAAATCCAGCAGCTCTGCTGTCATTCTGGTCTGTCAGTAAAGCATTAGAGGTCTACGATGATCAACCAACAGCTGCAAAGATTTTTTGCACACCAGAATTCCTCTGTCTGTAAGAATGATGAACTTTTCAACAATTCTTTTTTCATACGGGCAAACCAAAGCATGTTCATTCATTCACTATGTTGAAAATGTCAGCTCAAAAAGTTAATGACTTCAGTAAGAAAACCTTATAAATTAAACTAATATGATCAGAAGACATTTAGCCTAAAATTGCAGGATATTTTGGAGAAATATTTGTATACTTGGTGAATGGAATCATTTGGCAAACGGGTGTTAAGCCTGATATTCTTCTTTTTGAAGTTTTTTTTAAAACATCTGCAGCAAGAGTGAGCAAGTCAGGGGACAAAATTGTGATCCCACCCAAATTTTCTACGGATGGGTTTGGGGGAATCAAATTTCACTTTGGGCTCAAATGAAAGTGAGAAAAACATTAAATCAACTAATCAACAATAATCAATAATTAAAGGATTTTTTTACATTTTACAATCCTCTTTGTAGTAAATAGGGCCATAGCAACCTTTTTATACCTAGGAGGATTTCTCCCACTATTGGAAATTTCCAAATAATCAAGGATTACTAGGCAATGTTTGTCTCCTTCCTTTAATTTTCAAACGTATAATCTCACTTTAAATATCCTCTACAAACTGGATACAAACATATCTTATTCTGAATATCAAAACAGCATCAATTAGCATTACTAACCTGCAGGCTCCTCTGTGCTGCTTGCAGTGGTAGTTGGTGTAGCAACAGGAATTTCTGTTCCAAAAAAGAGCACTGTTAGCAAAATAAATATTAAACAAACACATAAACAATACAATAATTTTACCAAATCAATTCATACATTAGTTTAATTAAAGAACAACAGTGATCATTATTCTTTCATTATTTGCTTATGGCATTTCAAACCCATGTGACATTCTTACTCTCACAGAGCACGAAAGAAGTAAAAGGCAGTTGTTGCTCTTTTCTTTACATATTAACAGACAGTAAAACTTTAAAGGTTTAGAAAGAATGCTGCAGCACCATAAAAAACTATAGATTTTGTCCACATGTGCAAGTCTTGTGAAGCCATACAATATACATTTTTGGACAACTATCACTAAGCTTTTGTTAATTGTTTGAACTACTTAAGAAAATTGTGCAGGTTTAACATTTTAAACCTTTGAAACTGCTTTCCTTTTGCTGTTCCTGTAGCTCAGCTGGTAGAGCATTGCATTGGTTGTGGGTTCAGCCATGATGTTTATTCATTTTAGAACATTGTTAGCACGTTTTAGCATTGTGCCACCACTTTTTAGCATCAGTTACCAAAATTCTAACATTTTATCATTAATTAGCATGATCCTAACATATTTAAAATTATGCTAGCATGATTTAACCTGATGTTAACATGTTTTATCATAATGCTAGCACAATTTTGTATGATAAACTTGCTTAGCATAATAGATACAATACTGTGTATTAGCCAAAGCCACATGTTTCTACAATGTTCTAACAGTGAAATGTGGATGTGAGGCATTGCTATAAATTTCAAATATAACCATTTGTTGCAGCTGTTCCTAAGCTGATCTATATGAGCCCACCTCACGTCTCAAAAAACATGCAGAGGGTTTATTTTTAAAAAAAACATGTTAAGGTGAATGAAATGAAATTTTTGTCGATTTTGGAATTTTGATACAAGAATATTGTCCAGTTTAATACAAAGGATATAGTATACTGATATTGCATACTTTTTTGGAGCACCCTGAGGGGCTGTGGAAAGTTTGGTGAATGTAGCTTGAAAGCACTAGGAGGAGTTAGATGCAGAAATTTTAGCTTTCTGAGTTTACTGAAAAGTGTTAAAAAAAGGTTTTCTATTATTAAAACATAAATATACAAAAAGAAAAATGAATTAATGGCACAAACAAGTTGACTGAAAAAGCTTGAGTGTACTAAAACAAATATGAAGAGGTTATTTAAAGAGTAAGACATGTGCTATTCTGTTGGCCATGCATGGAAAAAGACTTTTAAAGGAAGAAAGAAGTATTCTAATTAAAAATAAAATCTCCAAATAACAATGAATGGTCTTCATTATTTGGTAGGATCCAAAACTGTTTTATACTTATGCTGTGCATATAGGGCAACCTGGGGCAGTTCTGGCCTAATGGTTAGTGTTGGAGTGTTGGACTTGAAACCCAAATGTTGCAGGTTTGATAGTCAATCCTTGTAGGAAATGACAGATGTGCCTTTCAGCAAGCTATTTCCCCTCATATGGGCAAATATCAAGTAAACATTTAAATTTAGCCAAAATATTGTAGATTAATATCACTAGCTATTATGGATCAAGGTGCTTTTAGCAGTAAACAAAACCTAAATTGTAATTCTGATTTGTATTGTAACTGAGTCAGCATGGCTGAATCATACACATTTTCTGCCAAGCAATTTTTGGTATTAGCCTTAAACATCTTGGCATCTGATTGGGAAACACAGGATTTATTACAAGACTTTATTACAAAACTTCCTTGTAATAAAGTGAGTTTGACATGGATTTAGATACAGGTTACATTTAATTATTATGGGCTATTTAACCAAAAACAGACTGTTTTACATTTATTACAAAAACAGAATTTTAAAAATGCAAGATGATAATGCTGGGAAAGTCCTAACAAGACATGGTTCCAAAGTGTTTCCACTGTGGTTTCATGCTTATTTATAATAATTGATTCCAGTGCTCTAGATGACTTTGAGCTCAGTATTTCAATGCATTCCATGAACAGAAACATTTTAAATGCATTATGTCTTCTTGGGAATTTAAATGTAAAAATAGAGATCTTGATATGGAGTGGTCCACATACTTATGCAGGGGGCAACAGGTGATCGGCTCTGCTGGTAGCCTTTAGCACAACGGTTGCATGTGATACCCGTCACACCGTCTTTACAGGGACATTGGCCTGTAGTTTGGTTACAGGTTTTGCCCGCGGCCCCCACAGGATGGCAATCACAGGCTGTGAGGAACAGACGAAAAGAGATAAAAGAAACACTTGTGGAGAAATGCACATACATACAGAACATACATACATGAAGCACACATAAACAGCAAAAGTAGCTTTAAGAACCCAAATATTAAGAAACAAAGTGTGAAGATTGGTCAAGCAGTTGAGCAAGTGTTTGCGTGAAAGTGGTGACCAGTCATTGGTTGGTACTATTTGATGATACTACAAGAGCATGCACACACACACATAATTAAACCCAGGTATGACAGTCAACCTTGCTGGTTGCTGCTTTCAAGCTGGTCTAAACTGAGTTGGTTACTCCAGCATCCTTGTTTCACCAGCAAATCAGCCAGTTTTTCAAACATGGTTCCAGGTAAATCAGATTGGAATTAACCAAAGCTACCAGTTTTATATTTATACTTTACGAGTAACTTAACTTTTTACCAGCAAGACCTTTTGGGAGGTTTTTTTCCAGCTTGGGTTTCTCTACTTTTTAAACAATGTCAACTGACTGGATTGCTTTGTGTCAAAACTCCTTTAAGGCTGTTTTTGTCTCTTTTTTTCCACATGGTGGTTATGTTATTTTTAAACAGCACATCACCATTTAACATTTCGGAAGTAACACTTTGTCAATATTTTATGCATTTAATGAATATATTGAGTCATACATTCATATGAGTAATGAGGTACAGAGAGTTGTGCTCTCCAATGAAGCACCAATTAACTTTGTAAATCTTTTAAAGGTGTGAATATACAGAATTTTAAACCCTGCAGAGGGATTTGTGCAAATATTTTAGTGAGGGAGGACATGTTTTTTTTAACCAAGCAAAATTGTAAGTGATTGTGACAAGCAGAAAAAATCACTTATTTTCATTGCAAGAGCAGCTTTGACATTTTAAAAACGTCTGTTTGTGTTCCACGGAAAACAATTGAATATTACTTTGGATTTTTCTATCCTGATAACAAGTAAAATCGTTTGTTATTATATTTGGATCATTTATTTCCTTAAGGTGCTAAATGTTTATGATGCAATGAGCCTTAAATCTCTTAAACAGACCCAGAGTAAATGAAGTAATTTGTATACATATCTGTATTATGAGCTTAATCAAAAAGAAGGATTCTGTTTGAGCAAATATGATAGGTTGAGCCACTAAATCAATGTTTACAACACTTGTTGGTGCACACTTGAATGTCACTCAAACATTATAACTTATAGCAACATCTCTGAAGAGCGTTTAAGTGGTTGTCCACTTAGCAATGAAGTGGTGGTCCTACACCAAATACGTGGAGTAGATATGGATCTACTTGTCATGTGTTTGAAGAACCATGTTGAACTTTTTAAGTTTGAATGTTTAAATCAAGCTTAAGCTTTGAAAGAACCTTTCAAAAATGGTAAATCAATCCTGGTAGTTTGCTGGTAAGAGAAGTTGAAACATTACCAGCAAATTACTGGTAAGATGCAACATTTCATCTATTATTATCATTTATCTCTAAACCTGCTTGTCCTCCTCGGGTTCATGGGGGCTGGAGCCTATCCTAGCATCTCTGGCCATAGGCAGGGTACACCCTGAATAGATGGTGCTACGTGTGAATACAGAACAGTATTGTCAGAATGCATACAGAACACACTGTATAAAACTCTGCTCTGGCCCAATCATAAGATTCTGACGTGGATGGCGCGTTTATGGCACTCTGTTTATAAAAACAGAGGTGTTACATGATCTTATATGATGTTGATGGGTCAAACGCAACAGCATGAATATAAATGTTGAAAATTGTACGAATTATAACACTTTTTAAAAAGAATAATACATAATGTATGGTGGTACATTAATTTGTTGTTGCTTTTATTAATAATCTTGTAACAATAAAAAAAAAAACATAGCAGCTATTTTTGGTATTTTAAAATTTCTTTAGTATCAAAGTTTTGCTTGAATAGAGTTTTGCTTGAATCATTAGTGAATTCCATTCCGTTTGTTGACCCTAATTTGAAGAGCCTGGGATATCCTCCATGGCTGCTGTCTCAATCTCAGGAAAACAGAAGAGTTCATTAACTTTCCAACTAAAGTAAATCATTAAAAAAAAAACAAATTTTCTACCCCATTGTAAAAGCAACATTAAGTATGAATTATAATAAAGCCTGTTCAATGTATTTAAGCTCAACACAAACAAATTTAAAATTGACATAGGTATTTCTTAATCTGTCAACTGTGTAAATATATGCTTTCTATGATGCTGTAATTAAATGCAGAATTTAACCTCCATCTCAGAATGAACCCACCAATGAGAACAATGGGGCGAGAAGTGTAGAAGATGAAAGAATCAAGTCTTGTCCACAGAAGAAAGGAAGTTAAAACAAAAAGTTCTGGTCCCTCAATAAGACATCATAGGGGTTAACAGAACACACAGATGATGAATGTCTGTTTGCATTCCAAGTCAACAGAAGAATCGAATGAGAGCCCGGAGAGGGATAAATGTCAGTCTGTAGTATGGTATGGAGAATGAATAAGTTGGTTAGGTTGTGCATTTTTGTAATGCCTTTCCATGAAGAGAATATTTATATACTCTTTGCCCTCTTTTCTTACATCTCACCCACAGTTGTTTTTCTAAATTTAAACAAGATAAGGGACAGCAGCTCGGAGTGGTGTAACAAAGTGAAAAAGGCTTTACAAAACTCCAGATCTGCCTTTTTTTAACACTTCCAGAAGAAATTAACACAAGATACTAGATATTTATTTGACATAGAGGAATCTGGGTGTTAAATGTATATAGGCAAATATACTCTGTCTGTTTAGATACTCTGTAATCTAGCCTACCCATAGTCCTATGGATTTATTACTCAAATCCTAAACGGTATTGCACGGTACTGTTAGACTGTATTAATTAAGTAAATAAGAACCTGGGACGCTCAGATATACAGGCCCTACTCTAAGACTGTCTGTTTTTCATTTTCCCAAGGTTCTGTAGTCAGCAGGATCTGGATTTTATTCAAACCAGATAGTAGGATGACAGGATGGATCGACCCAAGACAGACCGACCCAGCAGATTTGACCTGACCTAACAGATTTCCAGTTCAGCTAGATGATCATCCTCTTCCCAATTTCCCAATCTTCACCCCCAAAAATTACAGCCACAACCGGATAAAATGCATTGTGAATGTGATGCACTTCTTTCACTTCACTTTATCAAACTTTCAAATATTTAGTTACCTACCTCTAGGTCAGATTCTATTCATTTATAACAAATTCATTTTTGTTCTTTTTCACAGCAGCGGTGTGATGTTTTTGCTGAAAATAATAAAATGTCTGTTCCCATCTCATTGTGCAGTGACTGACATTTGACACAAAATCAGATCCAACAGTCTATAAATGAATCAAATTTAAAATAATATAAATCATTCTAAATGTTATAAATCATTATTGTAATCTCTCTGTTTTTAAGTTACGAATTGCAGCTTTAATGTGCCAGAGGAGAACTGGCCCTTCCAGCTTAGCCTGGTTTCTCCCAAGTTTAAGTACACTATCTGGGTACCCTCTCAAAAACCACTAAGATAGGTAAGAGCCATCACAAGCAAATGACAGGTATTTCTGATGCACAGTTATGTATTCAAATTCCAAATGTGTTGCAGTTATCATCTTAATATTAATAATAAAATAATCTAAAATAATAATAAAATCTAGTTTTAACTACAATCAATTTATGATGAACAATAAAATTTGCAATAATCCCACATATTCTGTATTCTGGGTGGTACATGTTTCATAATTTTTCTGTTTTTATTTTTATTATAAGATGCTTTAAAACAATGCAGTCATAGTATAAGTGCTTTATAGATAAAATTAAATGGATCGTCATTAATCCTCTTCATATTTATTTATTATTTACATATATGATGAAAATGTTGTGCCTGTAATTCTTTGTCTGAGAAATATGAAACAACACAGATTCCTTTCAGAGCAATAAAATGCTATTTCTTTACAAAAAAAATAAATATGGGCACGTTATATTAAAAAATTAGTTTATCCAAACAATGAAAACATAATTCAATTGTGCAAGTCACATACTTTCATTGTGTCAAGCCTTAAAAAGAGTAATAATGTGAGAACAATTTTTTGCTCTCTTTCCTTCCTAGGGAAGGTAGTTCCTTCAATTCTATTTTTTACCATATCAGGAATCCCAAACTGTGTGATGTTACCAGGCAATTGCACACCTGTGAAAAGTGGTTTATTTATTCCCTCCTCTCCTCTTTTTTTTCTAATCATCTTCTACTAACCTCAATTCTTTTCACTCATCTGACCTGTAAAAGGATCAGTTTACACCCCTGATCTGTTTGTTTGGCTTGTCCTGTTGCACCATCCCCCAAATGAATCCCAATAACTCCATGTCAGAAAGATGTAACCTTCCTTCTTCACCCATCCCCCACAAATGTCTCTGTCTTTGGGCTGCATGTTGACAGGGATTTGTGGGGGTGAAGCAAAAGAATGTGAGAATTCTAAACTTGGACATGCTGAATGCTTTATTTAACAGGTTTAACATATTAAGAATAGTAACCACCTCATTTAATTGTTTTCTTTGTGGAGAACAGATTAAATGTGAACTTATTGTCTTTTTTTGTATACAGGCAACACATACCCTTCACAATAGCCATGGTATGTAGATTCAGTACTCTTCATACCTTTGCAGGCCTTTCTGTGAGAGATGGGCTTAGACATGTCTCTGTAGTAGCCCTCCTTGCAGTAGTGACAGTGACGACCTGCAGTATTGTGCCGACAGTTTAGGCAAACTCCCCCACTTTTTCGACCAGAGAGTTTGTAGAGCTCCATGTTGAAACGGCAGCGCCTCGCATGGAGGTTACAGTTGCATGCTGCAGAAAAAAATTAGACAAAAATATGTTTACATAACAGTATAACACATGAATGCATGTTATCATATGAGAAAATCATCAGCTAGTCCACACTGATTATGCAGAACTCTGTAGATTGTTACAGGTTTCTGCTTAATTGGAATGCCTGGCAATCACATGCCGATACAAGTTCTCTACAGGCCCCTTCTCTACATATATCACTTGCATGTTTATTTAAGATTTTGCCCCCCCCAAAAAATTAAGTATTTTTATTAGTTTAGTTTATGATTATTTTAAATCTGTTTCTCAGTTTATTGTTTCTATGTTTAAATCTATCCTGCAGACTTTCCCTAAAGATCAGCACTGGAACATCTAATTGTAAAAAAAAAAATTAAGGAGGATGATGTGGTCAGGTATTTCTTTTGTTGGATGAGAGGTCCTGTAGCATTTTAATTTATACAATAATTTCAAAATTACAAATCAGCTCGTGGGCAGTTTCTCTTTTAAATCACCCTGTTGTTTCCCAATTTTAACAATTCAAAATGCATACAAGACTGAAACAATCTTTGTCATGGAATATTTTTTTGTGCGCACAGAAATAACCATTTAGAGATTTGTTTACTTAAACTATTTTCAACATCCATCCATACACCTGTCACGGGAGTGGCGTGACTAAAACCAGAAATGGCTTATTCAAACCATCGAAACCAGGAGCGTAGGAATAACACTACATCAGACAACATTCAGACGAGGACCGACCATGAAAACAGAAACATGAACAACTTAAATGGGGAAACAAATCAACAGAACAGGTGAACACGATAACTAAACACAGGTGAGGGAGATTAACGAAAACAAGAAATTATGGGAGAAACCAAAAGAACAGGACAAAACCATAAAGTTCATGGGGGGAGCGTGATAGCACCATAATTGGTGTATATTTAATATGATACATATCAGTAATACATACCATCAATATAGCAATTGTTGCTATATTGTTGCTATGTATATCAATATTACCAATCAGTATAGGGTCTATCAGCTGCAACATCAAAATAAAATCGCTGACACTTATTGACATTAACTTTGGCATCACCACTGTTAGGAAAAACCTCCAAACCTTTAGTGAAATGCATGAATGAGTGAAAATGAGTGAAATGCTGTGTGCTTTATTTTTTAAAAATCGCTGTAAAGATATTGGTGGCACATATTATCCCTTCATAAAAAGTTATTTTCTGAGACTATAGTACATATACCACTTTCCCCCTTTGCTCATTTCGCCTTTTATTCTGCCCTTTATGGCACACACTCTCACACTTGGTTAAGCCTGCATGTATTATTTAATCTTTTAAGTGCTTTCAGACTCAATAATCTGGTCACGTCATCTTTGCCCTCAAAGCATGATCACAATTTAAATATTGCCTTATAAGAACAAGATTACAGAAGTTTTTGGATGTGGAAGGAAAGCTCATCCCTATGGTGGTACTTTCTAACCACAAAATGGAAAAGCATCTGTCCAAACAAAAAAGATTATTGGTAGTCTTATCTTGAAGTGGATGGAAACCCTCATCAGTGACCCAGACATAACAAGTTATTCTTACTTCTAGCTACACATTCACTTAGGCGATATACCAGTTATTGTATAAATGTTATTTATTAGATATAATAAATAAATAAATAAGGAATTCCATAGAGCAATGTCTTTTTTAACTTGCTGTTAAAAAAGACTGAGGGCCCAAACTAAAGGCTCATGAGGGGCTCATCACATTTTTCAATCTTCGGGTGTGTGTTCACAGTGTGTGTGTTCACTACTGTGTGTGTGCACTTGGATAGGTAAAATGCAGAGCACAAATTCTGAGTATGGGTCACCATATTTGGCCTTCATGTTCACTTTCTTTTCTATTATGTACTACCATTTTGCCAAACAATATTTCTTTAATTTCTGTGTTCCAGTGAAACACTTACTCACTAGGTGAGATTTTTTGTTTGATTAACAAAAGTGTGGTTTATGTCAGCTACATGCAAAATGCTTGTCAGAGAAGACAAGGCAACATGTATATTAAACCCATTTCAAACCAAATGGTAATTTAGATAACAAAAATCAGAATATTGTACCTGAAACTTGGATTCCATCAGTTGCTTTTAATTTTGTGTTTGTAAGACAGAGCAGAGACAGTGCTTAAAACAATAAAGAAAGCACAATGGGGGTAATTACACTATTGCACACTTTTTGATCAATGAAACAACATGCTTGGTGAAGCATTACCAAAATGGTGGTCTTCTAAATCTAATAGGGGTAAAAACAAACCCGCATTCTGTGTTTAACAGCTACATAGGCAGATGAAGAACCCACAGCTCATATCCTTTAGAAGAGAAACATCTCAGGCATGTGATATTGGTCTGTTCTAACACCATCTGAGGTTTGAGGAGTAACCTTCAATGTCAAAAATCACTAATCATATGTCATGAACCCTAAGAGCATGAAATCTTTCTTGTGCCCTGTGTCAGTACCACCAGCCACTAGTCTCAATAGTAACACTTAACACCATAAAGAGTTATGCAACTATCCATCTATCAGAGAAAGAGAGTGCTACCCAATACAAACATGTTAAGGACCCATCCATGGCTAGTTTTTAATTAACCTAACCCTGTAACTGTGTGCATTTGCTCCCTCTACTTCTTCTGGTGCAACTTCCTGTTTGGTGGCTATAAAGCAGAGGCAATGTATTGTTGTGTATTGTATATGTATTGTTTTGCCCTTCCTGTGTTTTTCTTTTCTTGTGATTATCTCCTGTGTTCATTGTGTTTGGCTTCTTTGGTTTTGGATTCTGGACTGTTTCTGGTTTTTGGATTGTTGCTGCCTGCCCCGACCCTTGCTTTGTTTGTTGGATTTACAAGTTTTTGGATTTGCCTCCACTATTCTTGTCTGCTTGTGTTTGTGACCCTGCCTGTCCCTGACCGTGCCTTTCAAAAAAACTAACCTGCATATGGATCCGACCCCCATCTATACGCCGTTCGTGACAGAATACATCGCCTACTCAGGATCCAGCAGTTGTTCCGAGGACCCAGTTGGTTTACGTTTAAGGCAAGGTAACTCCTCTATGGAGGACTATGTTTACTAGTTTTGCGCTCTGGTCAACGAAATTTCATACTACGATGAATGGCTATTTAAAGATCTGTTTCATTTTGGGTTAAATGAGCCAGTCAAATCTCAAATAGCTAAGGAGATGGGAAGATGTACATTAATGGACTTCTTGGACTGTGCACTGTTGCTGAGTGGTTCACCGTTCACTGTGGGTGATGCAGAGGAGCAGGACACTGCACTCACTCATAAGATGGCTGCCAAGCCAGAGCCACAGCCCAAGATGGCCGCCAAGCCAGAACCTGCATCTGACAAGATGGCCGCTGCTCCTCAATGGCTAGGGGCTCAGGCTCTCCAGTCTCAATGTCCTCAGGCTGGGGCTCTGCATATCTGGATGGTAGAGGGCTGGGCACTGGGTCATGAGTGGAGCTGGCGTCCAGGTCGACGGCCACCACCGTCATGGGCAACCCACAAGACACCAGCACCCACTCGAGGAACTCCTGTAGCGTCCCCTGAGGAGCATTCCCAGACAACTGTAAGCGCGTGGTGGCATTTACATTGCCGAGATAAAACGCGCACAGAGCGTCATCCGGGAGGTTGGATAATTCCGCCAGCATCAGGAATCTGGCGGTATGGTCCTCGAGGGGACGCTCCCCCTGCTCGAGCATGAGGATCAGGAAATTTGGGTCTAACCACGGGTGGTAAGGCATATTTGCCTAAACTGAACAAAAAAAACCCCGCGGTTTTAAATACGCGCTTGGGTCGGTTATTCTGTCACGGGTGGCTGCGCGACTAAAACAAAGAGAACTCGGAGAAACATACTTACAATTACATACGTAAAGAAACATTACTTACATACGTAAAGACGTTATGATGGTAAGACGATAACCAACCATGAAAACAGAAACATAAACAACTTAAATGAGGAAACTAATCAACAGAACAGGTGAACATGATAACAAAAAGACAGGTGAGGAAGATTAAAGAAAACGAGAAACAATGGGAGAAACCAAACATGGGCAAAACCATAAAGTTCAAGGGGGGAGTGTGACAGAAACTCCACAGTGCGTCTGCAACCCTTTGCATTGTGTAGTTTGTATTGCATTCTCCATAGCGTCAAACCAGATGCAGTATCTCATTCCCTTCTCAAGGAATTGACATAGTTACATGCATAACCAAGAGATGTTCCCCTTCAAGGAAACTTGACAGTGAGTCTGGTTTGACGTTATGTGGAACTCTTCCTGAATTTCCTACGGGATAAATAAAGTATCTCTTTGAGGGAAGTGGCTTCCACGTGGGCTGTGTTGAAGCACATCCACTTTAGGCATAACTCAAAACCATAACTCTAAAAAATACCTCTCTTTTGGCCTTTGCCAAGATGCAATGCTGTTCTTTGTCATGGAAGAAAATTTGAAACATTGGGAAAATTTGCTTTATATTCCATTAAAGTTTGGGTGCTAATGGATGACTGTTGAATTTGTTGACTGTTGAAATTACACAAGATTATATTGTCTAACGCAGATTAAAAGTAAAATATATTGTTGCTAGTAAAATATATGTTAGTAAAAAATAAACCTGATCTGTCTGAACCATTTGTTTATACCAAATTCTTCCTGAGCTTTAAACAACAGCATAAAAAGCCCAGTAAATGCAAGATACATTAAACAAAATTTACTTTGTTAAAATCATGAATTTACATTTTACCAGTTTAGTGAAGAAAAGGATGAAATGGGGTTGTGGTTGGCCGGGTTAATCTTATTTTAAGTGATTGCTTAACTTAGACATCACATTAGCTGGGAATGTTGGAAATCTGTGAAAGTGGATTAACCATTCACTGCTTCTGTGGCACTCAGAAAAGAACTTTATAATGATATTATATTTAAATTGTCATTTGTAATGATGTGAAGTTTGGCAATTTTATGAAAAAATAACCATCTGAAGAAATGTGATAAAAATTATAATTTTCATATTTCTCTACAAACCGCTCACACTTCAGCCCTGCAAACAGTGATTTTTCAACCTAAAAGGGAGGATTGGAGAAGGAATCAGATTCCTTGGTTGGTTATGTTTCCACTGCCACAAGATTAAAGATGATTTACAGAGTTTGTAAAAGAGACAGCATAAAAATCATTCTATGAATCATTCTATTCTATGCATTTTATCTTTGCCAGCATTTCACCCTACATCAAGTCTACAACCTGCTGTGGTATTTGCGTAGCAGCACTAGTTCACTAAAACTCAGCTCAGGCATCTTCTGTAAATAGCTTTAGGGAAATTACTTCTTTGATCCCATGTTTAGTATTTGCACTTTTTAGTTTGGGAAAGGGAAAAGAAAATAACAAGGAAATTGAATGCTGAAATAGATGTATTGATAATACATATTTTCATTCATTCATTTTTTTCAATGTAGCATTGTTTTAAAGCAGATTTCCATAAAATAAACAACAAATTTAACAGATAATAACTGGAAAATTATAAAACATAACAAAGAATTAAGAATACATGGCATTGCAAATTTTGTTAATTAAAAGACTTTCTTAACTAAAACACATTTGAACCATTTGGAGAAATTGACATGCATCAGAAACAACGTAGATACAACATATAAAATAAGTAGTTTTTACAAAACATGTAAAATAAACTGTGGTCCCTGTTTAAATCCTAGCTGTATTTCAAATTCTAAAATTGCCTTTAACAGTTTGTATGTGTTTGTTCTGTGATGGACTGGTCAATTTCCAAAATGTTTCCTTCCAACCCCACATAGGAATAAGTAATATAGAAAAAAGTAATTTTAGATAACTGTGGGTATCACTTCTGACTCTATTCTGACTTCTGACTATTATATCTGATTAGCTGTGATGTGACTAGCTTGATGTAACAAGCTTGAAATGAAGAGTTTAAACCTAGCCCCCCCCAACACTCGCACACACCTACCCACCCACCTCTCCAAAGTTTACTTATGTTTTGGGTGTTCAGAGACGTCTTGAGGAAGACCAGACCTGCTCTGGTGCAGTTGTTATTAGCGTGTCACCGATTTACCATGATCACTCAACACTCAAATGTGTATTCTGTGACATTGTAGCACAACTCCACTCCAGTTGATTTTTCAATAACATCAATAGAGCATGAAAATGACTTCACTAACACAAGGAATATCAGCAGCGGAATGGGGATGGGCTAGAAACACCATGGGAAGCTGATTGGAACAGATTGTCTGGAAATGACCCCAATGTCCATCAGCCAGAGAAAAGGGGAGGGGGGGGAACGTTAAATACTTTTTAGGATTCTGCTCACTCAGTGCATTGACCTGTGTATTCTAACATGCTAATTAGTAGGAGTCTTATATGAGATATTGTTTTAAAAAAAACGGTCGGCTTGGACCAACATTATATATATATAAAGTTTGGATATAAAACGTCATCTGTTTCATTGTCTAGTAAAGAATTAGGTAATGGGAGAGGTCTCCTGCTGATAACAGAAGATGGTGCAGTCAGTGACACTGTAATTAATGAGATGTGATTAATGTGATTAATGCTTAATGGCATTTTAATGTCCCTTGAATAGACACACTGCTACAAAAGGTAGGCAATATAATTTTAGCTACCTATAATACAAACCTTTATGGAATAAGACTAAGGTTATTAATAAAGAATTTGTTGAGTTGTGCTTTTGAATTGTTTTTTAATTTTTTAACAACTCTCACAAAACATTATAACTCTTAGTTGGGTCTATACTTAATTAGCCTTAATTAGTAAGTTCTGCTGTCTCTATATGTAAGCCCTACTAAGCCTCTGCTTATAGAGGCAAGAAAAGATTATATAATTCTAATAATGCATAATGTGTGACATGCACAGTTAATGCTACATGAAGTGATACAACATTGAAATATTGATATCTGAGCCATTTATCTGCATTGGTCAAAATACAAACTGAGTGTGCAATAACTTAATGCTACATTACATGTAGCTTACCCATAGCCTCTCTCTGAAAGTGATCAATCTCTCTTTGCCCTACCATCATTATTGTGAAAAATGTAATAAATAATTACATTTTTGCAATACAAATACAATTTGCAATATTATTAAGTTTAAAATATATATATATATTTTTTTTTCGGTTTTGAAAAGTTTATATGTCTATGTTATGTCTTTACTAATGTCTCACAAATATAAAGGTATTCATATGTGTGATATTAATAATGTCTTGGTAACATTTGTAAGTCGCTTTGGACAAAAGCGTATGCTAAATGCATAAATGTAAATGTAACATAGTAACCCTTGTTACCAGATAAAGAGAAACTTGTCCTGTGGACAGACATCACATGGGGTTACTCAGGAGTGAGTAATCCACAAATATAGAGCACTGGTACATGGGATTACCTATGATGAGGGCCATGGACGTGAATACCAGGCCTAGTAAACAACACTCCTACCAGTTTCTTACCAAAGTGGCAAGAATCTGACTGGATCTAATAAAATGGCACACGTTATCACCTCCAAAGAAGTGAAGAGCACACAAGTGCAAGCTATACACCCACCTAATTAATGTTTAATTATCCTAAAAAACATAGGATACCACTGGGTCCACATGAAGGTTGTAAAACTTCATGAAAGTGTTGGGTGCAGCACATACGTCGGCTAATCTAATAGAAGCCTTTCATTTCTGCTGACCTCTGAAGCTAAGCAAGAGCTTGTTAGAGTGCTTAAGGCTCTTCTGGGAACCTGATGGGAGAAGCACCAGTCCCTGAAAAGACGTTGCTTCAAGGCATAGAGCGGCCTAGTAAATAAGAATAGGCATAAAGCAGCCTAGTATTGTGAGCATTTTTTTCTAGTGATAAATGTCTTGTGAAAGACCTAGGGAAAGACCTAGGGTCTTGTGAAAGACCTAGGGAAAGACCTAATAAGTCCTCCACGTTGCATCCATAGGGCAGACATGGAGATTTCAGATTCTTGTCTAAGGTGCCTAGGTGTGCCCTGCCAGGAAAATGTGTGGGGGGCCATTGTTGTCAGGAGCATGAGCTCAAAAACAGATCTAGTTTGTCCAGAATGGGCTACTAAAGACTGCGGTGCAACAACACCACAAAAGATATTGCAATAATATGATTATGTATGTGAAATCTATGCATTGTTTTCTGAGAAGCAACAAGAGGCAATAGCACTTTGCACTTTGATTCAAGTAAGTTATATGCTAATTGTATAATTTGTAATAAGAAAAATTTAAATATAAATATATTATATATAATATATTATATAATATAATATATTTAAATAAAAAAAAATAACATTTCACATAGTGGTATGACAAACATTTTTTATAGCAGTCTCATATAGCTTACAGTTAAGGTACACTCTGCTGTGGTTGGACTTTATCCAGCTCCAAAACACAAGTGGAAATATACAGAGGAGTATAGGATTAAATATTTTAACATGTCTTTTTTTCAAGCCAGAGATCTGTCCACCAGGTAGCAAAACATACAGAGTTTTAGTAAAATATCTGGAAAAGAAGTACCAATACAGCCAAAAAAGGCAATCTCTATCTGTTTAGAAAAGCACCACACATCTAGTCTTGTTTAACTACTGTTTTGGCATTCTCGCATCCCTAAATTTATCCCTTACTTTCTCGTGTTTTTTGTTAAAGCAAGTCAGGAACCAGATGCTTTATTTGAGACTCTTTATTCCCTGGATTAAATGGGATCAAGTTTGCTAATTGAACCAATCTGGCAAGTCGTCCTTCACTTAGAAAAACTATCAGCGTAGCAGTTAAATTAATTCATTTGGTCTCAGTACTCAATACCCTAGAGCAAAACATTGTTTTAACAAATCTTAAACGAGCCTCTGCAGTTCCAAACCACAAACAGCATCAAATCAAAACATGGACTTGTTCAAGTACCACAGTTTGGGTAAATCAGACTTTAAATTCAGTTTAAATAAGGCAAGAACAGCCTCAAACCAAGAATCTCCAGAGAGGGTTAGCTGAACTTTTGAGGTTTAAACTATAAGCTTGCATAGTTTTAATGTCTTTCAGTCTTTCCTGTGGTATCTCAATATTTGCCAGAGCACATTATAAAATCTGTCACTTATTAGAGTTTTCTTTAAGCCATATATTTAATAATAAATAAATATATGACTATATAAATCATATACTTAAAGTGCTACATCCATCAGAAAGATTGTTTTTTTTTTAGGTAGGACAGAAGCTATGCCATGGTGTAAAGGGTCCAGAGTCCAGCTAGGAGGGTCTGAGACAAAGTGTATGATTTAACACATGCAATTTCATGCAGACGTTGCATCGGGAAAAGTTTCCTCTGGGACAGTGCACTCATGATGTCAACAAATCAGCTGGACCTACCATAGATCACCTACCAACACAGAAAGAGGAACATTAATTTTTTTTTATTTAGTTTCTGCATTATAAAAAATCCAGATGTATGTGGATGTATGCTGTACACTGCCAGATGTATTTTCCTTGCAACCAGACTTTAACAATTTGTATGCAGATAAGATTATTAATGGCATTGCTAAATTAGCAACTGAGCTCTACTGAAATCAACAGTAAGCTGAGTCTCTCATGTAAAAAAAGCTGTTAATTGACACACAAAGCGACACACAAAGCGTTTGGTCACGTATGATGGTTCTAGTTCAGTTATAGGATATGCAAACTGCACACAGCACACAGTACACAGTATACAGTAAAGCAGAGTAAAGCAATTTTGGACACACACCTATCAGTCTTTTTCTGCTCATTTCCTTTTTTCGGTACAGTATGTTTGGTTTGGCCTAAATTCCAGACCAAACACTTGCCCTCCTCAAAGGAAACACCCTAAACTAAGGTTGTCAAATAAGACACTAAACCCAGGCACCAGTGCTTCAGTTAAGGCAAATGGGTATCAAAAGAAATGGTCGCATGGAATGTGTTTCTCCACTGTTTACAGCTTTGTTTATGATCTGTGTTAACAGTGTACTGACATTTTAACTGGCTTCAAAACAGCTGCCAGCACAAGGCCATGAATCTAGATCAGACCTCAATTTAACCTCATAAGGAAAGAGCACAGACTTTCACAGAGAATGTTCTTTGGTAGCAAGGACAGTTAAAACATAACTTATAAAAGCCAAAAAAAACTTTGTCATTTCATGCTTACAGTTTAATGGTCTTTCAACCCTTATGCTTTGTTGAGGGATTGCCCTCATTACACATGGACTATAGCTCTCTGGCTCTATTCAGCTTTCCGATCCCTGGCTGTAATCTTATTAGCACATTCTCTTGACACACTAAATGGAAAATATCTGGGTAATGTTTACTCTGGCAGATAATAGTGATGGTGAAACTCTGTTATTGTATCTGTTATCTGATATGAACTGTTGCTTTTTTATGCAATCAATGTAAATTTGTAGCATTACTGTTGATTTAATCCAAGTTTGGGTTAAATGTTTTTTCTTGGCCACAACAGGATGTATAAATCTGCTAAATCTCACTATAGAAAGACACAGACAACTTATCAAATTTTTGGGGGGGAGATAACATGGGTTGGGTTAACCTTTACAATTACCTTAATAACTGTCCTAAGTAATGTTACTATTTTTATTCAATCTGAAATTTGAAATCTCAGATTCAGCCATTATATTAATGTCAGGACAACTATCAAACAAAACATCGATTCTATTGCAATATCTGCATACTTTATTCATGCTGCAATGCAATCTGGGAAGCAGATGATTTGTAGCTTTCTCCAGTATTTGTTCAAAAGAATCTGTTGGACTAGTTATATGTTGGACTAGTTATATATACAACATGTAGAAAAATGTAGATCAAATTACTCAAATGACTATATGTTAAAAGTATTATGTATTATGTATGATTCTTTTATATGTTGCAAATTAAATATGAACTTTATAAAATTACTATTAATAAAGTACAAGTTTTCACTTACTAAAAATGTACTACTTCTTAAAACATTGGTTATTGATCGGTTATCACTATTGGTACATTTCTAAAATACAAGAAATACATACATATTGACATATAATGACATATTGACATATAAATCATTATCAAATACTTTCTAAATTTTATGCCTACATCTGTGAGAGGCAAAATTTGCTAAGAGCCTAAGCCAACAACAACAGACAAGCCTCTTCTGTGCATACTATAAACAACACCGCTTTAGGAAACAGGCGTCAACAACGGTGAGTCTAAACAGCAGTGTTATGATTTGACAGAGGTGTTACTTCTGTGAAACAATGAACATGGCTGAAATGTTCTAACATGATGATAGCATGAATGACTGAAGAAAAAAATAGCAGCAAGCAGCAATTGTTTTTTATTGTTAATTATCAATGGCACTAAGAGAGTATTTATTGACATTTGTGAAATAAGATTAGGAAAAGGCAAGGTATATATGACTGCTACACAGCATACTGTACAATCGCTGTATTACAGGCTCAAGCTCAAAGACTCAGACCAGCAGAAATGGGCTTTTCCCTGACGCAGCGGCTATTCTATAGTTCAGCTCTCTGGGCCATTGAATTCACAGCTAGCAATTACAAGCCTGGCCTGCCCATGCTTTTCTGCCTTTACGCAGAGGTGCACAGGATCACTGAATTGGAGAAAAACTAGTTTTATTCATGATTGAATAATTCAGTTTTATCAATGGGTTTTGCCAATTCATTGAAACAAACCAACTCAGATGATTTACTCACAAAACACTTATTGTGGAAAACTGTGGAAACCTTGGATATACATCACTAGAGCAGTTTTATTGTTTTTTTTATCTTTTTACGAATACTTCTCCATTAATGTTGTTGTTGATTGCATGAAAATGTTTTTACAACTTCCAGTGGATAAACATCAGGGGCAGTAACTGAAAGAATTTCTATTTTATATTAATTAAAACATCTTATTTCAGTCTAGGTTAAGAATCATAACATAAAACGGAGAACAATAAATAAACTTTTTTTTAAACTGTCTGACTAGCTGTCTTTCCCATCCATTCATCCATCCATTCCTTTAGTATTCTGATTTTGGCTGTGCCACCTCTTGAGTCTTGCTATTTACCAGAAATATGCACGAAGTTCATCTTCAGTACAGATGGGTCCCTTGCTCCCTTGGATGGAAATGCTTGACGTTTTCAGTATAAAAAATGGGACAGGAAGGAGCACAAATAAGACAAATTTGCCATCATAACACTCGGTATGTGTAATCAATCTAAAGAAGTCACAAAACAACATGTTATTATTTCAGTGTGTTTTATACATTTACATAAATCTCTTTACCAATAGATGGCGCCAAACCTTGCAGGTCAACTATATCAACCAAAATCAACCATATCAAATTTCATAACAATATGCAATGGTTTTGCAATGGATATGCAGATGCAAAAAATTAAAAATTGTTGATGTTTAAAATGATTGTCCATGAAATATTGGCTATTGTTTGACTCAGCACGCCTCAAGTAATCTAAAACGAGCACTTTTACGATTTTAAATAAAGTTTACTATAGGAAAAATAGCCTTTTATATCTGTGGACCTGCAGGGGGTGCTACAATAAAACTGTGAATAAACCTTGCCTGTGAGGACAAATTGTGTCAATACATCAAAGCATGGCAAAGATACAGTCTCATATCCATTTTTGTGCTAAAAACGACTTACATGCTTTATGCGCTAATTGTATGTCATCCATTTTTATGTCATAAACTCTGTAGACATGGTATGGAATTCCATAATTTTTTGTTGATTATGTCTCTAGATTCTACAAACCAAATTTAATGGAAATCAAACAAACACTGTAGGTGGAGAATTGTTAATGACAGAAAATGAAGTCACAAAGATCAGAGGAAACAAGGATCAGAATAAAAACAAGAGTTTCTATGTCCTATGAGTCAAAATTTCAGATCATAAATGTGTGAAACGGATGTCATTAGAGGGTTTGAAATGGAAACTACAGATCTTCTATCGTAACATTTCATACTGTCTTCTATCTGTTTCAAATTTCATAACTTAGGCTACCATAGACTTCAAGAGTGGAAGAAAAAGAAGAATAAAACATGGTACATTTACTAGACGCTTTTATCCAAAGCGACTTAGTGAGTTTGAGGTATATTTTTATCACATATTTTTTTCAGGACTTGTCTTCCCCTGGGATTGAACCCACAACCTTTGTGGTGTTAACGCAATGCTCTACCAGATGAGCTAACAGGAAGGCGTAGTGCATGGTACTATTTCAGGTACTATGGACAGGCTACATGCCTTCTGGTGTCTGTATTATTCACATTGCTGTGTGGTTGCCTGCAATTTTGTCCAGATTTCCAGGCAGGAGACACAGTGTTTGCATTCTAAAAGTCAGAGCCAATTTATTCTCAGCTGGGACCTGTCAAAGACACGGAGACTGCTTTATATCTGTTTCACACTAACAATGCAGAGAATAAAAGATGACATGCCATATGTTCTTCAGAAACAGCTCTGGGTTTGTGATGTAATAACATGAGCCTGCTTGAAATGTTGAAAT
The DNA here is from genome assembly GCA_036877545.1 of Yasuhikotakia modesta. NCBI lineage: Eukaryota > Metazoa > Chordata > Actinopteri > Cypriniformes > Botiidae > Yasuhikotakia > Yasuhikotakia modesta. The sequence continues at coordinate 39,193 of JBAJNP010001677.1, forward strand.
GTGGTCATGATTAAATTGGCATAAAATCAACCCTACATCCAATGAACACCCTTGAAAGAACTTGCCTCCATCTTAAAACTTTAAAGTTAATCTGTGGAACAGACTAGTAATATCAACCAAAACATTTTTCTTTTAAATTCAATTCACATTAACATGTAATCACAAATTTTCATTCTAAATTATCATAAATGCATATTTGGCGTGCTCTCCACGGGAAGGACGAGAATGAGCCCTCAGCCAGGAATGAGACAATAATGTGGTAAAGGGATGCTGCGTAATGATTGGTTGGATTACATGACCATGCTCCTCCCAAACTTTATTAAATAAACTTCATATAAAACTGAGATTTTATTTACTTGCCCAAAAAACTGTAAACAGAAGCTTATATAATGCAAATAGATGAATGTACTACCACGTCATCCAAAAACTAGTCAAAGCCTATTTGGACTCAAGGCGTTATTAACAACTATTTGTGTTTTGAAAATTATATCTCAAAAAACAGCCTTCACCCACCTTAGAAACATTGCTAACCTGCAAAACATGTTTTTTCCTGATGCATTAAAGATAATTTACATATTTATAACCTCCAGACTGGACTATTGTAATGAGCAGCTAGGTGATGTTCAGCATCGTCAATAACAAGTTACAGTCCAAATGCAGTAGCAAGAACTTTACCAGATCCAGAAAATATGATTATATAGCCCAGATTTGATCATTTCTAGATTGGCTAACTGTCAACTTTCGTATAACATAAAATAGCTACTTACAAGGCCTTAAACAAGTTGGCTTTTGTATTTTGTATATAACTGCTCTTCTGTAACGCTAAAAGCCAACACAATTTTTAAGATTGCATAACTATTTTTGATAGAACCCACAATCAAGTAAAGGTGTTTTCGCCTTTGGCTTCTGAACTCTGGAATAGTCTTTCTAACACTGTTCGGGGCTCAGACATTTTCTCCAAATTCAAATCTAGATTACTTTTACATTTATTTAGCAACACATTCACATTCGTAGTACTTTGTAGGACTGAATCCTGCAGCAGTTCTTGAGATGCACATAGGTTGGTATTATCTGTTCAGGATTCATTACTCTCCCTGATATATTGGTATCCTGTTAATGTTTTTTTGTTCATACCCGTCTTCTTGCAATTCTTATAGTTAACTAACTACAGATCAGATGTACAATTATGTCCAATTAAAAATACCTTGGAAAATAATAAACATTTTGTCACTCCCATTTACAAAAAGCTTTGGGGTCCAGTTACCCCCAACCTGAACATTATTATTATTCATCTGAAACTAAATTAAAAATAAAATAATATATATGTGAATACCTATTTTATACAGATTCATTTTTAAACAAACAAAGATCTCTATTAGGTAACTGTTACTCTACTCAGGCAAGGTGATGGTCTATTATTAATTATTATTATTATTAATTATGACTGTTCCAACTGAAGGGCACACACATGGCTTGCACATGCATTGCAGTGTCCCTTATACTGTAAATCTTATAATCTTATAAATAAATATAAGTTGGTAGCAAGGACAGTTAAAACATAACTTATAAAAGCCAAAAAAACTTTGTCATTTCATGCTTACAGTTTAATGGTCTTTCAACCCTTATGCTTTGTTGAGGGATTGCCCTCATTACACATGGAATTACCCTCATTACCCTTATTTAAACCTCTGTAGGCACATATATTTCCACATTATAATGTGGATAAATCCACATTTTCATTATCATACGTGTAACATATTTTGTTAAACAAGATGCAGATGTCTGGTATTGGCCTAGTGAGCAGAACCTGGCAGGCATCAGGTTGTGTTTGCTGCAGAGTATTCAGGTCGACAGCCAGGCTCTCCTCTGAAAATATACTTACCCCCCTGCAGCAGAGCCCCAGCATGGGCTTTCTGCCAGCACTGATCTCGTCAGAAGGTCTGGGCCCTCTCAAAAAATTGCTGTGTACCCAACAGGTTTACAACATCCAGCTCAACACACTCCTCCAACAATGTCTGACTCTGACACTGGACTGGACTTATTAAAAAACATTGTTTTAAATCATACTTTCCATGTCAAGCAAATGCAAGTAAAAAAAGATGCAAGTAGTACAGAGTACAGAGTACTACAGAGTACTTAGTACAGAGTGACTGACATAAAAAATGGGCTTACTTATTTGGTGGTACAAAAACATTTATATGTTACAATCAAAAACAGGTGATTTATTCTTTATAAGTATTTGTGCTTGATAGAGAATACTAATATGGTTGTTCCATCTTTTAGGCAGCCCATTCTTTAAACTGTCTGTTTAAAAATCAATGGCAATAAAGGAAACATTGGGAAAAAATTTCTCCACAGGAATCACATGCATATAAAAAAAGCTTGGTGACCTGTGGTTTACAAAGCAAGTCCAACACCAATAAACACAGATAAGCTTGCTGGCAATGTAGTAACAGGATTAGAGAAATTAACCGCCAAACATCTAAGACGGTAATTCATCCCCTTTGATCAGGCAAGAGATAGAACAGTTATGCAGTGAGCAAAGTGCAAGTACTTTGTTAGTTTTCCCATCTTACCCTGTAATTAACACTCAATAAGTAAGTCTTGGTTTGCTGAATATTAGATCTTTATCTACCAAAACGCTTATTGGTAAAGATATAAGCACAGTCACATTACATTCAATGAGACTATCCCCAAAAAATATTGTTATAAGCATGAACCTCGTCCAAAGGCAGGAAGTGCTGCACTTTATAGAAATGTTTTCAAAGTTTCCCAGAACTGATTTCAAATACAGTTTTTTTGTACTGAATATAACTACATCTGATGTAAATAATTAATCAAGTTTGTCATTTCTACTAGCTTCTGTATAGAGGTCGCCAGGGTCTTGATCAAAGAATTTGCTGACATTTTACCAGATGAAGTTCTAGTTTATAGTTTCCAACTAACATTCATGTGGATAATGAAAAAGATGCATTGGGGTTGGTTTTCATAAACATTTTAAACTCTATTGGGACTTCACAAAATGTGTCAGGACCCACTCATTATTGTAATTTTACTTGATGACATTAAAATTTTGCAAGAGAGGGAGAACATTTCAGATCATTTTCTGGTGTCTTGTTTAATACATTTGCCCGTGATTGCAATACCAGCTCCTTGCTACAAATACAGTAGCACAATAACTTCTGCCACTTAGGATTGTTTTATCAGCAAACCTGAACTTTGAAAACCTTGACAGTGTAACAAAAATATAAACTGCCTCTTTTCCAACACCTTAGATAAAGTTGCTTCCCCACGCTTAAAGAAAATAAAGGACAGCAGTCCAGTGCCATGGAATAACAAGCATACCCAAACCCAAAAAGAGCAGCCTTAAAAAAAGAGAAACTTTGAAGCAAACTAACCTAGAGGTATTTCATATATAAATATCTATATTATTTATATATGTATTTCGGTATTTCAAAACAAATAAAAAACAGAAATCAGACAAAAAGTTCAACATAATACATGGGATTACTGCAAATAATATGTGCAAGAAGTATATTAATAAAACAAATCATGGATACTAGGTTTATAATTGGTTTATGAATCAAGAGTTGACCGAACCAATAGAAACTAAAACACATTTTGGACCATCTGAATAAATGAACATGCATTAGAAATACATGGCATTATGTTTAAAGGCTCATACCTCTCTCAGTGGTCTATGAGAGGGTAACATATTTAGACTGCCAACTAAAGTAGTATTGACTTCCAAGACTATGAAACATTACTATGAAACAGCCAGTTAACATGGAGATGGCACACAGAAAAAAACAGAATTTGAAAAAAATAATTATGGGATTTTATTTCAAACTACAGAAACTTCATACATCAGAGCAGTGGGCAGCTATCCCTGAAGTGTCCAGGGAGCAATCAGGGGTTAGAAGTAATTACTGGACCAACATCTTTCACACAGAACAACCTAAAATACTGTTTTATTCTTGACAGGTGCTTTATAAAGCATGCTTCATCATCTAATACTCTGGCTGTCCTTTTTGATAGCAATTTCTCCTTTCAAAACCATGTTCCAGTAATTGTAAACTGCATTTGTTCCACCTAAAATACATGAAAATTCAATGCCATCTTACATTGCAAAATTATTAAATATTTATTCAAATTGTCCAAATGTGTTTTAGTTCTTATCGGTTTAGTACTTTCAAAAGTCATGTTGTGGTTAACCATGTGGGAGTGATGTTAGGGGGAGGTTAAACCTTGTGGCATAAAGAAGGGCACTTTAATGGCATGAAACACTTAAGATATTATTCTGGCAGTGATGATAGTTTATGGTATTTTTAGTTTTCTGGTTTTATTCCATATAACAGCTCTGCTATTCTGTCCAAATTACTAAAACATTTCTTCTGCCACATTTGGTTTGTTCTCTACACCAGCATATATGCATAGTCGCTTTTTCTAGGTTTTAAGTGACTTTATTTCATGGGTTTAATGATTTCCCCTACGTTCTTCCCCACTGCATTCTCTGTCATATCTACGAGCTCTCTCTCAATGCATTAGAGCACTGTGCTTAATAACAGCCTGGCAAAAACCACAACATTAACAGGGTATTCACAGGTTAATGAATGTCCTTCTTTGCTAAAGTATCCAATTAATTAAGTTCAGAGAATAGGCTACTATGACTTCCCGCAGTCCTAGTTATTAATCCTAATCATTTAAACACCTTCATTTGTTTGATTGTTATTAAATTTAAATAAAAATAATAACATTTAAACCTTTTTAATATATTTTATTATATAAGTACTCCATGTAATATTTAATTTCCCTATAATAAACCCATTTATTACACACAAAAATAAGTCACAGAATGCTGGAATGTTGAAAAAAGACCAAACCCTGCAATCATTTGCAACATACATTTCCATTCCCTTATTTAAGTTTGGGTTATGAGCAAGAAGTACTGTGGGTACTGCAGGCACCACTGCTTCTATGAGTGGCGTTTTACTGCTCACACAAACACTTGATACAAAGACCCCTGAGGTCTGTCCTTCCTCAGAGGTATCACACAGCTTTTTCTTATTTAAGCTCCATTTGCTTTAACATAACCCACCTCTTCACTCGTTTCTTTCAACTTCTTCACTCTTTTTCATTCTCTTGCTCTTATTTTTGGCACTGGATCTGATGGCACAGTGCTCAGGAAAACACGCCCGAGGAATGTTAGGCAGAAGCGTTGACTTTGCTGACAGTAAGATGGATGCTATGAGTGATGATCTTTTGTGCCCCACACAAGACACAAACATGCAGGTCCAGTAAAAATATGGTGTCAAGGATACAGGGAAACAATTTATTTTTCCTGTCAACAGTCACATCTAAACTGGTCTGTTGACATCTCCAGTGCAAGGATATGTGTAGAATTTACTCAAAGAGTAGAGAGAAAACAAAGAGGTCCTCTTGTCTAAGATAGATGATAGTGGTGACAGGTGACAAGTAGTGTTGACAGATAGATGTTTGTGATTTTTGGCAAGCTCTGTTTATTATTGTTATGATTCAGCTTTGTTTCTGCAGGCCAAGACATTGTTTGTTCATCCAATTGACAGTATCTGTGTTATTCAGCTTTATCCATCTTCATGTGGTAGGAAATTAGCAATGATTATATACCGACGTTTAAATCTACAGAGACACTGAATACAATCCAGTATTTTAATGTGTAAAGTATAAGTATAAAGTTACAATTTGTTCATTTTTATTTAGTTTCAATGGATGTTTAAATCTACTGAAACTGGTGCACAAAGAACATCTATAAACACCTATCACAGGGATATAGATAGCTTATCTTTCAAGCAGTTCGAGTCCGAAACAGACACAGCTTAATTTAGGAGACATAGGAGTTAACTGTTAATTTCATTGAACCTCATCTTTGAGGTTCTTAGGTCGTTTAATTAAGCGATAATATTATCGTCATATTGATATTACGCAATATTATCGTAAGAACCATCTTAAATATTTATAATTATTTTTCAATTCACGATGTATTTTATTACAAATCTTTCTACAACAACGATAATACGTGAAAGTAAACAGTCGGGGGTCCAGCCATCATTCCTGAATTCGATAAATTTTAATTCATTTTACAGTCTTGCAGACATGTAAAAATAATTTGAAATGCTGTATTTTGTTTGTAACCATCCTAGATTGTTTTCTTTAGTCTTGTTTAACTCAAGTCTACTAAAGAAAGAAGCATGCGTATACTGGATATCGCTAAAGAAGCATTTTAATGACAGTGATAAAAATGGAGGCAACAGCCAAAACATAGGACGGCATTCTTTTATCACATTGCTCTTTAGACTAAAACGTGTGATTGTCTTGATTTCAACCTTTCGTAAGAATCTCCTCTAAAGACACATGTATACGCTTTTACCCTTGAAACAGCTTTTGCTTTTAAACCATAATCACAAATAGATAGGGCATTTTTGAAATAACGTGTGCATCATTGTTTATAAAATAAACAAACAACCAAGAAGTTAATTGTAATGTAATAAACTAATACGTGTTTTTTTTCTCAGATTGCAGGTTTAACGCATACATTTAAAAAAATTGTGCATTATGTATAAAACCAATTTAATGTATTGCCAAAATAATGCTTTGCTCATTTAAGAGTAAAGTACTAAGAATAAATGTAAATCTAATTCGGTATTAGGCCGACTGCGTACCTATACAACGTAAATGATACAAAAAAAAATAAAGTATACTTTTGTCGTTATGTATCTATGATAACATGACATTTTCGTAAGATAAAGCTCCAGTAATAAATGGGTTTTATCATCGTGATGAATTATGTTTTACAACCCAAGGCTTACACATACGTCTAACTATAGTTAGTCATATAGCTGTCACTTTACAAATTGTTATAATATTAAGGTCTTAAACGCACTCTCCACTAGATGCGAAATGTATGCATTTAAGAAGAAAACACCCGCACTTTTCATTTTGCAGCTTTAGCTAAACATTTGTGATCTCAATGTAATATGTAACAATTGTCCTAAAGCAACATTTGTAAACCTAAATAAACATGCGTGACGAAACAAATGTTGTTAATGAACATTTTTTTATATAAAAATAACATTTTTGCAAATGGCGATTTAAAAATAGTGGAAATAAAGTCGGACCTACCGACACATTCGTTGGCTTCTCTAGCGGTTGCACGCTGCCAGGGTCGGTCATAGTGAAACGGTTTACATCTGTCACACTCTGCCCCGGCTGTATTGTGCTTACACTCGCACACAAGATTTCCATCACGATCTTTCACGCACCGTGACGCGTGTCCATTACACTTACATCTGCCGCCGACCTGCAAGTCTGACACGGCGTAAAAATAGGAGTCTCTGGCCAACTCCGAGTCATCCTCGTTTTCATCTCCAAAAGTGTGCAGTCGGCTGAAAGTCACCTTAATATCAGTGGTAGTCACCCAGTCTTGGAGTACGGGTGAATTGTCAAAGTCGTGAGCGGAGGGTCGCCCGTCCAGGGTACTGAACGCGATCAACCCACCGGAGAGTGGGTGCATATCGGTGTGAGAATCTGTGCAGGTGGCCTCGTGTTCGTTTTGCTTTGTGATTGTGGCTTTGCTAGCTTTGTTGTACATTTTTCTACACTGGGTCGAGTAGTATTGAAAAGGCACCCAGGACTTCCCGTAGTCCATTGATTTAAAGATAGCCATAGACTCTGGTCGAGGTGAACAGAACTGCAAACTCACGTAGGTCACCTCGAATTTCTTGTCCAGGGACAATGTTAAAGTGACATTTTGAGGATACTGGATGTAATTCTCCGACTGCCAGCATGTGAGATTATGAGGGTTGTTTAGGTCTGTAAGGTATGCAGATGGGTGATACTTCTTTGGGTCAGATGCGTCGCACGTGTGACATTTTCTGTGCCTTTCATCTCCTTTCTCAGTCACCACACAGTACCGACTCGGTGTTTTGCCGCAAGTGCTGGACACACGCACTTCCTTTCCAAACGCCGCGTTTACGAACTCAGGGATGCATCTTTTGGAATTGCCGTTCTCGTCGTAACACGGATCTGGTGGGGAGGTCTGAGCGGCAAACATGCTCATGCCGTGTCCGCCGACAGTCCCTTTCACCATACCACAGAGAGTTAAAAAAAACAAAACATGAAAGATCTTCAACATTGCCATATGTTTTCCTCGATCTATCTATCCTGTGGTGAAACACAAAGCGTGTGTTCAAAAAGCGATGCACTTACTGTTTACAGATGTTACTGGAGGAAATCAGTTGACAGTCTACGATCAATCCACAGCCGCTATGACACCGCAATCGGACCAGTGCCAATAGCAAACCAATCAGAGTCTGATTCGAACATAAACACAATCTCCAACATAAGCCTACCTGACCATAAATACTCGAAAATGTTTAAGCGTCCACGAATTCAAAATAATTGTATTTTAAACTTTTTAAATCTCCAGGTCGCCGTACCTTCGTTAAACTGTTTGGCAAAAACAGAAAAGTCGCACAAAACAATCTTCACAAACAGTTCGTGCTGATTCTTCTCGTACTCTAATTGTAGTTCTTGAATCTCTGAGCATGTAGATGTAAGAAGATCCCGCTAGTTTAGGCTGTAGTGAGAAGACACGCCACCTCTCTCTCTGTGTCCGCTGTGTGGTGAAAAAGAACAAAACGCGTCTTTACGCAGGCCCTTAAACCCATTCATCTCCAGCACTGACACTTAAGAGAACAACGACATCCACTGGTAGATTATCAATAAACGAAAAATAGAATAGTAAGAATAGCAAGACTGTCTGTAAAGAAGTTGCATTAGTTAAATTAACTTTAACTTTATATTTGGGCTAGATTAAATAGCCAAATAACAAAATCAAATATTAAAATCCATTAGTGTAAGATTAACAATAACACAAACTGGTCTGTTATTACATATTTACAACTACATATTTAATGAGGAGCCTGTCATTGTGTCTTTATTCTAACCTAATTTGTCAATAAATGCTATCTTTTATTTTCTGTCTGATAACTAAAAGTAATGACTTTTTCTTTTTTCAAGCATTTGATGAATAGGTAAAATGACAGACCACTACACACACGCGCACACACACACACACACACACACATTACCTTTGACAAGCAGTCTTTTAAAATTCTAAATAATGTAATTATGGCTTGACAGAAGCACAGTTGATAGTAATCTCATGAACAAGACTTTTTGGAAAAGGGGTATATTTTATACTTCAGTTATTTGTCCTTTGAGGGGAAGTTGGATACCTGTAGTAATTTGTACTGGAGTACTTGTCGGCAGATAAGCTTGCCCACGTGGGCACCTCCCGTGGGCCCCAATACCACCCTAAAATGTGAGCACCAGAAAACAGAAAAATTACCAAACATGCAACATAGCCATTTACATAGTCATTTAAAAGGATAGGTATCATATTAGGCAAGATATGCTGTTCCTGCGTACATGGAAATGACACAAAAAAATCTTATGGGAAAGGAATATAAGGGATTTGCAATAATGCTTTAAATTACACAAAATACAATCCATAAAAATACATACACTGAAAACAGTAATAATGGTGAGAGTTGTGTTTTAAATAATTAATTCACAATAATAATAGTAAAATAAATTTCATATAAAATATTAATATTTAAAATAGAATATAAATATTCTATTTAAAACAGCAATGAACACAAATCTAACAAATACAGAACACTTAAAACCAATGTAAAAGAAAATTAAACATCTGCCATGTAAGAGGGTGTGTGTGTGTTGGGGGGGGTTGGGCTTATTGCCCATCTAGCCCTTACTGTCCCCCATTCCTGTCCCTTACAAAGCAGAGCCACATTTTAATGTAATCCTCCACCTCACAAGCTGTAGCTCAGCAGCATTTTGTCACAGCATCTAAGTAAGACAGAAAACAATTGAATTACAAAGTTATACAAAGTTGTAACAGTACTTGAACAACAAGATATTAAAACCTCAGAAATCTACAGAAACCTGCCTTTTGTTTGGGGGCTACATTTAGTGATTGTTGATGGTTATCCTGCAATGATGACTTACAACATATAAACTTTACATGCTGTACCTACAGTATAATCGCCAGAGCCTTTTCAGCACAGTTGCTGGGCCAGTGGGATGGTTAGTACATAGACAAGGATGCGCCTTGTATTGGGGGATGGGCGTGGATCTCCAATTCTTTGTCTAAATGAAGGCAGTAACACATTAGTATATACGCATAACAGCTTTGAAGAAACTGTAATAGTAAAAGTTTGTTAAAGCACAAACATATCATTTCTAAGTATTTATTCATTATTCATTTTATTAGTGCTCATTGTGCAATAACCTCTCAAATGTTGCTAAAGTTATGTGCAATAACCACCTTTAAGCTACTTAAATAATGTGCAAAATTTTTACTTATGCTGCTCATCCTGCTGTCTTGGACTCTTGGATTTTGAACACTTAGTTATGTTGTTGAACACTTAATTACATTGTAAATACATGTTTGTCATTGAATTTTGCACTATCTGGAATACACTTTTAATTTTGTTGTACCTGTGACAATGACAATAAAGTTCTATTCTATTGTATTCTATTCTGTTTTATTCCAGCTCTTTTATCAAAAGCAACTTATAAAATCTGGGTATTCAGATAAAATCTAAATGCACTGTAGCAGGCGTCTATCTTACAGTGACCTTGTTTCTGTACATATATTTAAAAAAAAAAAAATTTGCTGGTGACCTTGAGGTGAGTTGACACAAAAAATATTTTTACACATTTTTTAAGTTAAATTATTCTGTTTGCTGCAGCTTTTCTAAGATTAAGATAAGTTAAGGCACCTTACAAATGTCTGTTCTGCAATAGTTGAGCCACCTACATAAGCAGTTAACTGAAACTGTCAGGGCTTCTATTTAATTAAGACAGAATGCTACATTTTTTTAAATTACAGAAGTTTTCTGTAATATGCCACAAGTTTGTCCTTTGTACCTCTTATGATAATTATGATAAACAAGAAAATCTATAAATATAATGTAACGTTTTTACATGTAAAAAAAACATGTACAGTTTTGATAACAAATGTAATAAATGCTAACATGACTACCAGGCACATAGTGCCACAAATAATTTTATTTCATAATTATTTTGCAATATGTATTTCATGTGTAACATTTTGGATAACTTAATAAAGCGTATACGCACACAACGCGTTGCGCGTTCTCTGTGACGCCTGAGCTGATATGATCGCTCATATATAGGCTAAAAAGCAGGAGCAGGAGACAGAAAATCACTCTTTGAGATTTGTGAGAAGACTTTTGAAAAAGTCTTTCCCAAGGCAAGTTAGACAAAGGTTTGTTATGCAAAGGTATCTGTATATATGCACTAAACGGCGCACGAAATAGTTGCTCGTTCCCACTCTTAATATAAACACTAGCAAACAGCACAGCTTTTTAAAAAATATGCACGCGTGTAGTGTGTATCTTTTTCAAGCTCTGCACAGAGGAGAGTAAACGCGTAACGTGAAAATATTCGTTACGATCATCTTCTAGGGTTCTTATACTTACCTGTATTCTTTATTAACAAGATGTTTACTAAATTTGATTTTTAAAAATATTTTATTTAAAAAAATAAGCTACGTTAAGCGCTTAATCTAACCATATTTACATCTGTATTATGATGTCAGTGTATTAGAAGTAGATGGTGTTTATGTTATAAGAAATGCGATATTAATTCAAATTTTTTAAAAAAAGATAATTTGTCAGGAACTTATTTGCATTTAGATCAATTACAGTTACATTATGCAGCGTGTTAGTCATCAATAGTGTCTTAATAAACAAGCTTTAATATTTTACATTGTAATTGATATTTGCATTGAAGTCATACGTTTTAAAGGACATTTATTAAAATAGTTATTTTTAATATAACTTTATATTACATTTATATAACACATTCATATAATATAACTTTAATATTATATTTAATATAACCTTAATATAACAATTTTACATTAATATAACTTTATAACCTCAATAATGCTTTCTGTCAGGCAAGTACACACACGTTGCCATGCCATACATACAATGTCATTTTTGCATGAATTTATTTATTTTAAATGATGTAAAATGTACATTTATGGCATGATACCCTATGTGGGTTTTCTCTATGCAAACTCTCAGTAGGTTGTCCAGCAGAAAACCTTTACAGAAAAATTTCTCAGGGCTTATCCTTCCCACACCTACCTGACACCTACCTAGTTCTTTTTTATTATTATTAAATCTGGTAAAATTTCTTTGAGTGTGGAGTGCATTTCTTTCCCACCTGAATGTGTATTCTCTTGTCTTGGCAGGGTCTGGGTACCAGGGGCAGAGGACTCTAGTGGTGTCGTGCTCACCACTAACATGTGTGTTTGTGCACAGTGGATTGCAATGATTCTTTAAGGTGATTTATTAAATGCTGCCCCTTGTTAAACCCAGTGTCCCGAATTAGGTCCCTGTGGCTCCCTCTACTGGTCGTCAGCGGGAACCATCCCCGGAATTCTAAAGGACTACAATTTCCATATGCCCAATATCTGGGCCACGCTCCTGTCATGTGGCGGCCATCTTGGCTAATCATCGACTGCTTAAATACTCAACAGTGACAATAGAACACAATTGCGAGGTCTAGTTTTTCTGGCGAGCTATTCTGGGGTGCGTTTCCCAAAAGCATTGTTAGCCAACTATAGTCGCAAGTTCCGTCGTCACCTTCATAGTTTGACAATTTGGCGTTTCCCGAAACCATAGTTACAACGAACGTTCGCAAACAGCATCGCAAATTTGCGTGGTTGGAACTACAGCTCCTGACCTGTGGTTAGAGGAAGAGTTCCTTGATAGTTTGCTGTGTCAACGTCATTGATTGCGCCATGGTGTAGATGTTCATAATAGAGGGGAGAGAGACCCTGATGATCTTTTCAGCTGTTCTCACTATCCGCTGCAGGGTCTTGCGGTCCGATACGGTGCAGTGCCGCTTTGTCGCCTGTCCAGTGCCGCTTTGTCGCCTGTCCAGTGCCGCTTTGTCATCTGTCCTGAAGGCGGAGTCCCTGGTTCTCAGTAGCGCACACACCTCTGCAGTCATCCACGGCTTCTGGTTGGAGTGTGTAGTGATAACCTTGGAGGTAGTGACGTCATCAATGCACTTGCTGATATAGCAGGTCACTGATGATGCATATTCCTCCAAGTTAGTGGAGTTGCAGTCAGTTGCTGCTTCCCTAAACATGTGCGAGTCAGTGTGCTTAAAACAGTCCTGAAAAGCAGAGATGGCTCCTGCCACGCAGGTTTTCACCTGTTTCACAACTGGTTTCAATCGTCTGATGAGCAATCTGTATGCCGGAATTAGCATAACAGAGATGTGGTCTGAGTAGCTGAGGTGGAGGCGGGGCTCCGTCCGATACATGCCGGTAATGTTTGTATACACAACATCCAGAGTGTTTTTCCCCCTTGTTGCAAAGTCCACATGCTGATGGAATTTAGGGAGCACTGGCTTGAGATTTGTATGATTGAAATCTCCAGCAACAATAAACAGTCCATCAGGGTTAGTGTTCTGCAGTTCGCTAATAGCCCCATACAGTTCTGCAGAGCGCATCACCGGCATTTGCGCTGGGTGGAATGTAAACCCCGATGATGAGCACGGTAGTGAATTCCCGTGGTAAATAAAAAGGTCTGCATCTAACAGTCACAAACTCCAACAGCGAGCAGTAACTAGAGGCTAATGTTGAGTTCATGCACCATTCCGTGTTGATGTAAACACACAAGCCACCACCGCGAGTCTTACCGCACAAAGCTTTGTTTCTGTCGGCACGAAACATAGTTAGCCCGTCTAGCTGAATGGCGGCATCTGGAACTCTTTCGCTGAGCCATGTCTCTGTGAAAAAAGACGCAGCAGTCTCTTAACTCACTCTGTGTAGTTTGTAGGAGTCGGATGTAATCCATTTTATTGTCCAGGGAACAAACATTGGAGAGTAGGATGGACGGGAGTGCCAGCTGGCTAGGGTTTGTTTTTAGCCTAGCACGGACTCCCGCTCTCTTGCCGCGCTTCTGTTTTCTCGCGCACCGCATTCGCCGTCCCAGCCACCGGTGTCCGGCGATTCCAAGGTCTGAAGGCCGGGTCCTCGCAGCACACTGAGATCGTGTAGCTTCTCCAGCAGATCATCTCATATTTCAGCTGTGTTGATATTTTTAAGATTCAAAAGTAACTGGCGATTGTATACACGAACACCGGTTGAACTGGTGTCCATGTGCCGTTAAAAGTCGCGTTTAAAGACAAAAATAGCACCATTTTGTATCCGAAGTAGCCGCTCCGTGCTACTGCCGCGCCGCCATCTTGGAACATCATAAAGACAAACAGAGCTGCAAGCCTCGAGTGGGAACAACAGCAAAAGTTCAGGAAAAATATCCACATCAAAGAGACAGAGACAGGTAAAGAACAGTCCACACACAAAAAATAGGTTTGAAAATGCTGCAGGTCACAGACAAGAAAGACTCCAAGTTCTATGAGGCCGTCAAGCAGCTGACGGAGAAGATGGGAGAAATGAGTAAAGTGATGACTGCTTACTGTTCCACACAGCACCGAGAAAGGAAGTGGGGGTGCCATGGGTGTTAGGAGCATAGTAGGTGACCAGTTTGACCATTGTTTTAAATGTGGGCAAAATGGGCATCTTTCCAAAGGGTACAGGGGACCACCTGCAGAAAGAACAGAGAGGGCACTCAGCTAGTAGTATGATGATGATAACTGCTCACACAACACCACCCCAGTGGTCAGAATATCAAAATGTCTCCCTGTGTGACAGCATCAAGCAGTTGGAAGCCTGAGAAACAGTGAAGCAGAAGGAGACCTACCTACAGCTTATCAAATCAGTAAGTGCTAATCAGCTAACCACCAGACACAATGCACAGTTAAATTTGGGATACTGGCTAACAGGTCTGTCTCATTAACAAAAAGTGCAGAAGAGAAGGTCTCCCACACACCACGCTGCATAACCTTGAAGAGATTTTAGGTCCTGGAAGTCTCACAGGGTTGAGGTAACGTTTAAGCTAGGAACAGACAGACACACCGCTGGAATAGGAGGTACCTGTATTAGTATCTGGTAATGATTGTACCCATTACTGGGTACAATGACACTGAGTATCTTCTGAACAATTGAGCAACCTACCGGGGTAACAACCAAAGCTGTGAGTACTGCCCTGTCTTGTGACTGTAAGAAAGTAGGTGGTGTTATTGTTGGTGAGAAGCCAGCATGATGGATGCAGTGATGGAGTAGCAAAAATTCCAAGGAAACAGTCCAAAAACCAGGAAACGATCCAAGGGTCAATAATCCAGAAACACAGAGAACATAAGGAACATGAGAATACACAAGGGAAGGCAAAACAATGAAAAGGCAAAACAACACTTTGCAACCTCCTGTTTGCTGGGCCCCTGTTTTATGGCCAGCAAACAGGAGGTTGCTGAAGAGGAAGCGGAGGGAGTGATCTCAGACAGTCCCGGGGTGAGGGCTCCCTCTGCTGGCCTGGTAACATAACCCCCCCACCCATGAAAATATAATTACTATACCCCATTATAGGTGATACCCCAAATAGTTGGGTGAAACTGTCGTCTGACCACCTCTCTGCTGCTTTCTTTTTAAAGAACCTCTCTTAATTATTGTTAATTAAGCTGTTACACAAATATGGCTGACCAATATATCTATAATAACTAAACCATTTTGAAGATGAGATGGCCACAACATGCTTGCTCTAATTTAATAATAATTATCTTAGTCACAATCATGCAACCTGCTAAGTTAGATGATAGACAACAACCTGGAGATCTTGGTTGATGTGCCCAAAGCTATATTAAAACTACAAGTCCCTAGTATGATCTTATCCTGACACATATTTTGCTGTAACAATCTACCAGTAATAGGCAGGTTAAAACAAGAAGTTATTTTAATTATTTTACAAGAAGTAAAAGAATATGAATTACTTTAGAATTCAGAATTTTTTTTTACAGAAAATAAAAGACACAGAGCATAAATCAGACCTGACAAATAAGACACAAAGTTATTAGCACCTTTTCAGGGGAATCAAAGCCATATCCTTGGGAACCAGCACCAGAGCAGTTTTACCGTTTCACGATACATTCCACAGACAGACTGGTGCTCAAGTCCAACTGCCTTACAAACTTAACCTAGCCAAGACTGAACTTTCAGGTCACCCTTCTGCCTCACACAACTTAACAGTCCAACTTGACTTCACAACTGAACTCCACAACTGGCTCCACAACTCACCAAAAAGGATAGCCAGAAACCTTGGTGTAGTCTTTGATGATCAATCTCCGATCTGTGATTCTCCGGCCATCTTGGGCTGTGGCTCTGGCTTGGCGGCAATCTTGAGCTGTAGCTGGACTTGACTCTGGAAGGACGACAGCGGTACTTAGACTGGACACTGGAGGAATGACAGTTGTACTTGGACTGGACACTGGAGGAACGACAGCGGAACTTGGACTGGACACTGGAGGAACGACAGTGGTACTTGGACTGGACACTGGAGGAGCGACAGCGGTACTTGGGCTGGACACTGGAGGAACGACAGCGGTACTTGGGCTGGACACTGGGACGACAGCAGCCTCAGGATGGGCGGCCATGACGGGTGCTGGCTCAGGATGGTCGGCCATGACGGGTGCTGGTTCAGGATGGTCGGCCATGACTGGTGCCATCAGTGTGTGTTTATTCCCCTCAGTCACTAAAAAATCCTTCTATGGCTCATTAAGTCCATAGCAAAATAGATCTTTAAAAAACTGTTCATCATAGAATGAAACTTCATTCACTAAAGCACAGAATTTTACCACATAATCCTCCATAGAGGAATTACCTTGCCTTGTTTGCAGGAGCTGCTCAATGGGGTCCTCTGCTAACCCGCTGGATCCTGGTGCGGTGATGTATTCCGTCACGTTGGGTGTGTAAAGGAAGGCGGGAGGCGGATCCATGTGCTGGGGTTTCCTTTTATTATTACGGGGCACAGTCAGGGTCAAAACACAGGCAGACAGGTATAGCGAAGGCAAATCCAAAACGTAAATCCAAGAACACTAGCAAAGGTCAGGGCAGGCAGCAATACACCAAAACCATGAACAGTCCAGAACCAAAAAAACACAAAAAGCCAAAACACAGGAAATACAGTAAACCCAGAGAACAAAGGAACAAGGGCAATACAATACATCGCAACTTCCTGTTTGCTGACTTGCTGTTTTATAGCCAGCAAACAGGAAGTTGCAACAGAGGAAGCAGAGGAAGCAAACACAGACAGTTACGGGGCTTGGGCTCCCTCTGCTGTCCTGGTGTTACACTGACAGAAAGGGAATGTCTTGGTTACATATGTATTGTGAGGTCTGAGCGTGCTTCAAGGTTGATGTTGTCACTAAACAAAACCACAAAAGAGGCAGACACAGAGTTAACACAAATTAGATGTTTATTAGCCAAGAAAGAACGCTAAAGTGGAACTTGGGTTCTTCCCGGTCTGGGGTACCTTTGTTGTCGTTGTCCCCTTTGTCCGTTTCACCACAGGGCCACCTTAAGATAAGAAACAGAGCAGAAGAAAGGCAGATCATTAAGTAACACTTGATAAAATTCACCCTGGTGTCTCTTCTGGTTGTCTCTGGTTACTTTTTTTAGCTGGTCGGGTCTAAGCCCTTCAGAGGTCCAACATCATGTCCTGAGGCCACCAACAACTAAACTGAAGCAGAAATCCTAGCTTTATGATGACCCTCATTAGGCCATCATTGGCTCCAGCCGTAAGTGGTTCCATGTCTGGAGAGTGAGCAGGTGGAACTGGTGGTTAATGACTTTCCCCTAGCCAGGGCCTGCTCTTTTGGCCTGGGGTTTCTGTTTCCCCTATTGGCTTGACACAGTATGTTTTCTGATAAGACATTATGTCCCTTATGCCACAGCATTTTTTTTTTACAAAGATCAGAGGCAATTGGACCCCCAAAAACAAACCCCTAGTGTTGTTATCGACACAACATCTTGTTGTCCATTAAGAAACTTCCATCAACAATCACAAACGCTTCCATTTTCTGTTTCTTTAGATTCTAAAATGCAGTCTTAATTTAACAATGACAGTAGTGCTAGAAGTCCTAGGAGACAAAACTCTAAATCAAAGAAAAGCTATACAGGGAGTGCAGAATTATTAGGCAGATGAGTATTTTGACCACATCATCCTCTTTATGCATGTTGTCTTACTCCAAGCTGTGTAGGCTCGAAAGCCTACTA
>JBAJNP010001678.1:0-57455 GCA_036877545.1 Yasuhikotakia modesta
CGCCTCACAACTAAGGGGTTTAATCGCCAAATCCAGTCAAGACGAATACAAAATATGTGGTAACAATTAATGTGTGGACCCGTTAATATGCCTGTTATGAACACCATATGATTTTGTCAATACAAATACAGCCACTATAACCACCACTACATGCTGTACAGGCACCAAAAGCCAAGTCATTTAATTACAGATCTTTCTTTGAAATTCTGGGTCAATACTGAACTTTCTTACCCCATAGTTTTCTGCTGGATGCTCTTTAATTCTGCAGCATAGCTGGCTGCTCCAGTTATGCTCTGGAAAGCCAAGTTAGGGTCAATCTGCCCCCATATTTTAGAACCTAGTCGGTCCAGAATGACCATAAAGCAGTGAAGGGCTGGCCAGAAGGGGTCAGAAGTTGGGTCATTTTCTGGAAAAAAGGAATGTAATATTTCAAAGTCATTACAATTAATCTGAAAAAAAAAAAAGATTTGATGCAGCTTTATACATAGCAATGACATACCATTGGTTGCATCATCCATGGTGTGGAGTATGCATTGAGGGATACGTAATTGGCTTGAAAACAAGGAGTCCATAGCTTCAGCACTGAGTTGTGTTAGTAACATACAGATGCCTACAGGGAATAAAAGTCAACACTTTAAAAAGATTAAAGGACCCTGTCAAAAAAGATCTACAACATGTATTGGAGAAGTTTATTAAACTTTATTCAAGGCCTCAGACAGATGAGAAGGCCTATGTGCAAAGACCATGTACTAAAAGGGCCTACGAGTTAAACTACAAAGCAAATATGTGGAAAGTACCATTATGTGAACAAGTCACGATAACAAATGGTGAAAACCACTCCTGTACGCATGTAACTAGTATTTTTTAAAAGATACGACAGGTGAAACTCCCACTATTAATCTTTAAAATGATAGACGATTGGAAGAGAAACAAAGGAGGGAGCAAAACAACAATGAAAGGATTGTGAGCCCATTGAACATCTGGTGATAAAAAGTGATTAAAAATGCAGCAAGTGACTTTTGAGATATGATAAACAGTTGACAATTAAAATACTGTTATTAACCACAACACTGTGTAGCCAAACGTGACAGGACTCCAGCCTCAAGTAACTTCTGTGCACTTTTAGAAAGGCATGGTGAGCAGGAACTGAGATTTCTTTGTGGGCAAGTCTTCACACCACAGAACAACAATAACAGACACCAATTGACAGTAGCACCATGCTTATCGTGGTTGCAACTGGTTGGATCAAAAAAAGTCTAATAAGATTTTACTCACTTCTGTAGCGAGTATTTCAGTATTGCATCACACATGGTCATGACACGGTTTCACTTATTGTAGGCAGAAACCAGAAGAGTTATTTTTCAGTTTCTATATTACTCACAGAACAGTGAACTCTTTGTCAAGTGACAGAAATTTTGACAGTCTTCACAAGACAGGAACTAGACTTACATTTTTAGAAAGGACCTCATGTCTGTGATGTTCATGTTCATTTAAACATGAAATAATTTGACAGAATTAAAGAGACAAATGATGTGCAAGTATGGTAGCCCATTTTGAATTTGTCCTCTGCATTTAACTCTTTCAAGTCAGTGCAAGTTAGTTACTGTGTTTTGTGCCAGCACTGAGAATAGAACAGGCAACCTTTGGGTTAACTCTCCAACCAGTTTGTCACAACAGCCTCTCAAATTTGTTGAATTTGGACAGCAGCATTACAAGTCTGTGCAAAATGTCCTGCGTCAAACAATTTTTAAAATAACTGAAAAGAAAGACCATGAAGAACATAAGGACTCAAAACCAACCTAGCCAGTAGTTCTTCTTATTGTGCGAGTCATAGAGATGAGAGGGGAGCCTCTCAACACTGCCTCCTGCATAAGAATCAGGACTCAGATCTGGTATATCCGGAGAGATTCCAAGCTCAATGACATAAAACATGCAAGAGAAAATTTCTTGCAGGTCATAGTAAGCATCCCGGTCCACACTCTTCATGCTCTTTGCAGCGTCGATCGCCCATCGCCGCACCTGGAATCAAAAGGTGAAGCAAAAACATTAGGAAAGCGAGAAAGGTGGGAGGGCAGATAAGTGTGGGAGGGCATAGATGCCCCCATGATCTTACATAATGCTTAATGCAGCTTCAGTTGAAGTACTATTTTGACTGAACTACCTTTTCGTTGGGATGAACAAGCATCAGATACGTTCCCTGATATTTCTCAAACACGTTCAAAGACTGGTTCATATCCTCCAGCATACATAAGGCCTTCACCACCAGATCACCTGTGGAGAGAAACACAAGCCCAAGTCACTTTTAGTTAATTCTCTAGTTCTCTTCTCTAGTTAGTCTTCTAATCTTCTGCAAGTAGCCATTTCAGCCAAACAAAACCCAGTCCTATCTACTTGACTGAGGAAACAACATCAAAGAGAACTAAATAGGACAGACATCAACTGTACTTAACAGTTAAACCTGACATCAGTTTACACTTTCCACTATTGCACATGCGCAGGTTGGAAAGGTCCTCACAACACTGTGAGGGTCCAGAGCACCTCCCCCTTTTTAGTCCTTAGCTCATTAGTCTAGTCCTATGTTGGAGTATTAGAGTATCAGTGGTTATTGCACTCTTCCGTAATAACGTAAAATACATGAACATAACTGCTACTTGTTACTATGTATAACCGTTAGAGGAACTCCGTATGTGGAAGTGTAACTAGTCACATTCCTTTTACCACAGAAGAAAATGCACAAATATGCCATATTAAGCCAGATAGCAGTGGCTGAACATTTAAATCAAACCAGAAACCCCTTGCATCATCTGTGGATTATGGAATCAGGACTTACACAGCTCACGGTGGCAGAGCAGGTACGGATATTTCAGAACTTCAAACAGTGGGAAACGAAGACTGTTCTGGAATTCTGTAGGTGAGATCTTGGATACAGGTTCTTCGTGATTGTCTTCGATGATAAACAGATCATCGTCTTCCTCCAGCTCTTGCTCCAGCACTGCACCCAACACATGCAGGAGACGAGCCTTTTCCATCTTCCACAAAACCTGAGAGAGAGAGAGACTTTGAGTTTATCCTCAGATGAGAGCTTCTGGTTTTTACAGCAGTTTATTCTTCCATGCAACAACAGAAATGTTTTAATCCATGCTAGCAAGAAAAAGCAAGTGCAGAGAACGCTGACTACACCAGTACATTTAACAGTGCTTTTAGTTGAACATATTGTTGCCTTTTACAAACCTTGCATGGTTATTGTGTCGTGGAAGTTTTTGTTGAGAATATGAACAACCGACTCAAGATCTAGCAGCAAATGGTTTTATTGAAGAATTGTATCAGACAGCAATACAATACTGGAACTCCAATAGTTTGATCCGACGGCAATCACACTCGAGTTGGGTTCTGCCCAAAATCAAAGTTTCAGGTGTTATATCCCCTAAATGACACATATCCTCTCTCTCCCCATCTACATAACCAATCATCTACTTCTGTCAGCTTCTGTCTGTTAATCTTCGCACACACATTTCATTTCTTAAAGTCAAACGGCAGCATCTATCTAGTCAAGCAAGAACAATTATTCACACCTCGTTTCTGGGAATAGATCATCATCAGAGTACCAAGCACATCTTAAACAAACATTGTGGTTGGGTGAAACATCAACATGTTTTAATCCATGCTAGCAAGAAAAAGCAAGTGCAGAGAACGCTGACTACACCAGTACATTTAACAGTACTTTTAGCAGGTGTGAATTTAAGTTGCAATGTCAGCTACAAATAGGAATCTTCGACAAATGCAAACTTGGAGATGGCTCCAACTCAGATGTTAGATTAGCCTGCCACCCGCTTCTATGCTGACTTTGTGGTCTGTGGGTTCAAACACTCACTTGTGCGTACATCAACATTACTTTTCTGGCCTTTCAAAGCAAACACTCCTATTGTAACACAGTGTTAAGAACAGATACCGAGATCAAGGCAGTTTAAGTAACGCCTGTGAGTGAGCAATAGACTCCGTGACAATGCAACAGTGAATACAAATGCAAGTTTATTAACTACAATTTAATGGAGACTGAAAGTTGCCCTAACATGCAGTGAGATGCTTACAGTCTCTTTGGTGACCTTGTGTCACAGAACCATCCTCCCCCTTTGGGACAACTTCTAAAGTCCAGGGGTAGGGTAAGAAAGGGTGTTCTGGTCGGTACTAAAACAGGGTGATTAAAAAAAAAAAAGAAACAAATCTCCCCCTCTCATTGGATTCCTTATCCCTTTTACGATCCTAGGGTGCCCTTTGGTCAGGCCAAATGCTACAACACAAACTGCAACTCATGAACACACGGAGGAGCAGGTAGCTCGAGGGCAATTCGGTTGCTAACTTCAGGCAACCTTCTGATTACAAACCTGACAACGTTGGCTTCACATTCTTTCTGGAAAAAAAAAAAAAAGAGCATCTGACAACTTGAAAGCAAACAGCCGGTACATAATCACATGATGTTACCTTGTTCTCAGATTAGTTTGCTTTGAGGGCGGAGCTAAACCTAAGGAATATACTGTAGGTACCACTCCTTATAGTTTAAGTTATTATGAAATATAACATGTAATGCTTGGAGCTAAGATTCCTGCCTAATGAAGTGATAACAAACCCTATTATATGATTGGGTTAAGATAAGCACAGGCACATCCTGTGTGTTCCTGTGTATTTCCTCTAAGAACTGCTTAGAGGAAATAAACAGAGCGAGTTTCATACAACACTGGTGTCTCACTCCCAGAGCTCTGGAGTCTCTCAGCAACCCTGAAAGCCAAGTACGAACACAGAGTGTTTAATTTAAAGCATAACAGCCTGGCAAATGTCTTGCATGTCAGTACTCATGCATACACACACACCTTTAACTTTAGCCATTAAACCCAAACTTTGCCATTTTAGTATCATGCTCTGTAAGCCGTGGGAAGCTAGCCGTGCAGGAACTTAAAGTCACTTTCTTTAAAGATGTACAACTTGTGTTTTGCACTTGTGGAACACTTACGTCACAAACTCATCTGCTGTGTTTGCATACCTTGTGCAGTTCAGGGACTTTGTCTCTTCCTCTGTGGTACTCCACCACACACTCCATGCAGCAGCTGAGGTCTTCATTAAGAGAATCCATCTCACGCTCTGACAGCTGCTCAGAACTGTAGCGATGCAGCATGCTTCTGATGGCTGCGTCTCCCTCCACATCCAGGGATGTGGTACACCACATGCACTTCTCCATCGCAACCTTCTGTACACACATACAAAACACAAACATGTAACATGTTTAACCTTCTGGAAATCAACCTAATTTTCAAGTTTTCTGGCAACCGCAAACAATCTTAAAAAGGTGGTTAATTTACACATCTTACCAATAATCTTTGGCATGCAGACAAATTATACAGTCATCAAATTTCCCTGCACAACATTAACCGAGCTAATGCCAAAATTACAATGCAATATAGCAGAGTTTGTCCCACAAAACATCTGCTATCCTTGTCATCCTTACGGATAACAAACATGTCTCCCCTCCTCCATGGCAGTAATAAATATTTCACTTTTGCTTATTTCCCATTCCATAATAACAGCAGTTGTTGTGGTTCCCAATTATTCTGATTAGAAGAAACACTCTGAATTCTTAGGTTTTGATGCCAAAAAAACAACACTTCACTGCTGATGCAAAAAGCGGAGTTATCTCAGAAAACTAAGTGCTGTATGGTCTTCGAGAGGTTTATATGAGGGCCTTCCTGCACAAATCTGTCAACGTGAGATATAGTGGGACCTCTGGAATTCCCATTACAACCTGAAACGCAAGAAGCCCCTTTATGATAACATGAGGTTTGTTCAAACCTTCACTAACAGGAAACTTGCTTGCATACACAAAGACAAAAGACTGGTGGCACACATAATGAATGAAACATAGAACTTGTAATGTTAACCAATTTGTACATGTTTCTTTTACATGAAATCTTCACAGTTTGCTTCTTAAAGATGGGTAGGCAATTTTTTTTATGCCACTTAAAAGTCTCATCACTTTCCGACAGCAGTCAAGCATAAAGGTCAAAACGTTTTTTTAAATATATTGTCTATGGAAGACACAGGACCATAAAACATTCATCCAAGCTACTGCTAGCCTCCAGAAAATTGCTAATCCCATCTTAAACATGCAAGTCATTTCTTATGCCTTTTACATAGTGCATGACCATAGTATATATTAACTAAAATCAACATGCAGACAGGTTATGAGTATTTACGTTTACTTTACCCTTCATTTACTGTTGCTGTATTTTGTTCTTTCGCTATTTCTTTGTCATTTTGGTTACCAGTTCATTATTCATTATTATTCTTTAATCAAAATCAGGTGTCAAACTTATCTAACTTCTGTTCTGAGGTGCCTTCTCCTAGGTTACATTAATTTAAGGCTCCATTTGTATCTTACATTTCACACCTTGTATCTTAGAGCTGCACCTGCAGGGGCAAGGGATATCTAGCCAAATCACAATGCATGTTTAAGATGTTCTCTGTTGCCTTTGCATAATATGCCCTTAAACTAGGTGTGAATGATTGTTTGTTACTAGATAGAAGTTGTGGTTTGACCTTTACAAACAAGACAAGATGTACGTGCTAGGAACAGATAATACAACGTTGATGAGGAGGGGTAATTTGGCATTTTGCTGACAGAGGTATCTTTTTGGTTATGTAAATAAAAGGGGTGTGTCTAAACTAGAAAAATAATATAAAATACCCGAGACTTAGAATTTGTAGAATTCATCCATAAAATATATTGCCCAGTTTACTCAATAGGAAGTTACAGGGTCGCAACAGGTTTGTTTAACTACATGGAAGCCAGGGGCTCATCATGACATGCATTCCTTGTGTCCTAAACATGAAACATGGGCATTTTAGGCCTACCCAGACAACAGTGACTATAATTGTAGGGTAACAGTAACATGCATGGTTACATTCACTCCAATTAAACCTGGTTCTTTTATTTTCTGATTAATAACAAAAAAAAATCCACAGGAAACAAAAAGGGCCGAGAGCCATAAATCTTGAGCTGAGACAGGAAGGAAGGGGTTTTACTGCACCAAGAGACAAGTAGCAAAAAAAAACTAAATAAACCCAACCAGCTAAAATAATTTTGCATAGCAACTCCTTAACCACAAAGAACATCCTATACAGCACGGTGGACCCTAAACTTGGTTGTTATTGCTATAAGGCCCTGTTGTGTTTTTCCCTTTACCGATTTAAAAAAAAACACTCTGAATTCATATCTTTTAATGACAAAAATAGACTTCCGTTTATCTTTTTGTTATCGCTATACGCAGTTATTTTTTATATCTTAGGGATGTGATATTAAAAACAAACTGAAAGGGTTTCAGTACGTTCCATAGTTTGTTCTTACTTTATCATCTTGAATTTACGACAGTCAGGCATTTTTCCAGCAGCACAGCCGTTTTTTTCTCAGCGAATTTACATGTAGGCCTTCTGCAATTCACACAGGGCTTCTGAAAAGTTCAATAAGTGTCTCTAATAATTCCTGATAGAATAAGCCACGTTATCGGTTACCAAAAAAAAAAAAAAAAATTGCTGTCTGGTGGAAAGAAGTTTATTTAGGGGTCTTCTCGCACATACCTCTGGAGTTCTGGAGTTAACAGTTATAATCTGAAACGAATACAAGAGGCCCAATTCAGTAATATGAGATTGCCTCAAACCATCAATAACAGGATACTTGCTTGCATACACAATAACAGAAGACTGGTGGCACACATAACAAATAGTAAATAGAACTTATAATGATATCAATTTGTACATGATTTCTTTATACTTTGGTTAATTAAAATCTTCCTCAGTCCCTACATGGGCCTTTAATATATGCCTTAAAAACAATAAAAACTTACACATACAGGTCTGGTTTACACATAACCCAAACAATGAGGGGCAGATGACAGTCAAGACAAAACACGTCCTCACACAGTATAGGGCTCACTAAAAATTATATCAGAAAAACACCTTGGTTTGCAGCCTGCATTTCACATTTGTACACCATTTAAGGCCGTACAGAATTACACAATAACATGTCAGAAACACTCCAAGTTTAACATGCAGACTGGAAGCTGACATAGAAATATATGGTTCTGACATTGTTAAAATTGACTTGCCAACATTTTCTTACTCTAATAATTATTCCAAGTAAATACACAGTGCAAGACTTACTTCTTGAAAGAACCATCAAGAAACCATTACAGTACCTAAAACAGGTACTTTCCCTCATAGGCTAAAATCCATGTAAATGGTCAACAAACCATGTGGGTTGTTTTCATAAGTACATTTATATTCTGATGCAATACTAAATTCATGCATCCACACAGCAGTGTCAATATCAGACAGTCAGTAACTAAAAACGATCCGACATGCAAATATTTTAAAATCGAAACAGCAAAACGTCACGAGCAAAGTGAATACAGACAGCCTTTACGTCATGGGTTTCCTGTTATGTCACACCTACAACATACAACAGCTGAACAATGCAGGGCTGAGCACATTTTGCAACCAACAAAACGAAACGAAACTACAAGCCAGATTCTTTACTGCAGTTACCACTAAATCACAAAGCTCACGTGCCAATATTTATGAACCATAACAAGTGTCTAACAACCTAGATATACTTGTACATGACGTTTAAAGCCTGGCTGACAAAAACGTCAAATGCAAAACGACAACAAACAAAAACAATAACGTAAACAGTAAACATTAACGCACTTCTACACTTGTGGCCTGTCGAGGTTGTAAATCCCTGAACTTCTTTCTAGACGAAGAGCGAACTTCACAGCGCCGTCCGTAAACACTTGAATATAAACACGTCAAAGGCATGCATTTAAAACCCAACAAACAACAGCAAAAACAAATACATCACCTAAAAAGTTCCAAAAGAGGAAACGTCGTATCGATCAAGTCTGTTTCATCTCAATCCCGCGCTGACATTGCTGTGAAACACCCGCCTTCTCAACAGTGTGGATCAGACTCTCGCTAACTTCCACCGAATACACGCCTGCAGCCGAGTCGCGCTCCGGTGACGTAACAACACAGGCGGAGTTGTCCATTGCGCCTGCGCAGCTCACGTTCCCACGAGGCGCAGGATTTATAGCGCGCTGACGTCAACGACAAAGTCTTGCAGACAATTACTAACCGTGATTAATGTCTAATATTATCTGCACTAGAAAGTCATTTGTGCCGGATTACACAAGAGTAAAATGTCTTAAAAATGAACTATTATTATTCATAAGAACTATTATGCATTACTCTTTGTTGTGAATTCCTAATAGTGTAAATATAATTAAATAATACGAAATGGAAAACACCAGGTTTAAAACAGTTAAAAATGTGTATTACAGTTAAAATAAAGTAAAAATATAAATGAGCACTTAAAATGACTAATAATTTACTTTGTGTATAGTTTATAAGCACTGATACATGGTCCAGATGCAAGAAAAATTATTGGTTATATAAAACTTACACAAACAACTGCAGAAGCTCATACTGTTGTGGCCAGTCTACAGTTTCTAAGCTTTGGAGAAAAGTTTGTTTTAAAGAAATCTCTGAGTCAGAAGGTCCAGGTCTCAAAAGATGTCCTTTATTGCAAAGCAACGAAGTGAGATGCCACCTGCTGATCTAATCTTACAATGCTTACACTTCATGTTTTGAACCTTTTTTAAATCACCCCTTGTCCAATGAGGATTCACCCTATAGCCTTTTCATTTTTCTCCTTCCTGTACATTTCACCACATATAATGATAATTCTAAATATTCACACCTTTGGGATCTAATGGTGGGAAAACTTCAGCTGCTATACTTTTTATTAAAAAAAGAAATACGTTAACTGTTAACTTTTATGATGTTTTCCATTGTTTGCTTTTAAATCTGACACATATTTTAAGCTTTTTTCCACAAATTTACTTTATGATTGTCAAACACATCTTTAGCTGCACACCTGGTTTTTCCACATGTAAGCCTTGTACAAGGATCAATAAGACATTTTTTAATTCAGCCTGATATGAATTACATATAATAAAAGAGAGAATCAACTTTCGCAAAAATCTCCCATCCCTTTATATGAACAACCAGAGACTTAACCTAAAAAAACCTTGACATGCTAAAGTTCACCTGAGGTTTGGGCTTCTTTGTCCGTTTCATATTTCCACCTGCAAACACTTTCCGTAATAAAAGTTGTATAACCGTCCTCAAATACTCAAGCAATTTTGTGGAATGTCTTGGGGAAATTGAATCAAAGCAAAACTGCCCGTTTGCTATTCTAGCATAAAGGGGTCAAAAACAGAAAGTAAAAATAAATGTTAATATAAAATGCTGAAAATCAGAACTACTTCCTCTCAGACTTAGTCTAATTTAAGGTATACAGATCCACATTTTTCCTAACTACATTAAAATGTAATAAAAGAGCCATCAGGTAACTTAAAGCAATCTAGAAGCAATGCCTGTTGTTCATGGGTTCACCAATAGTGTGGTACAAAAGTTATCCACATACAATACAAGTAACATTGCAATTTGACAAACAAACAGTTGAAATAAAATCACTACATCATTCGCACCTAATCCAGTAAAGAATTGGATTCCTGAAGATCTATTCTCCACCCTCTTGAATCCTCCTTTTTGAGCATTTTTGATTACTTATAAATCATATTCATTCCAATCAATATATATCCATCAAGTATTTAAAACAATTGTAATAAATCTTCATGTTTTTATGCCATGATTTACGAAGGTTAACACTCAGCATGGAGTTCCTAGTTCACTCTGCTCACACACACATTACAGCAGTACTTATAGTCAAACAGAGATAATACAACTATGTCATTATGCCAAACTTCATGATTCTGATTGGTTAAGCTACTATCTTCCTTGATTAACGATATGACAGCACAGGGGTCCGAGTTTAGGTACAGAATGACCCATTCATGTCAATTTTCTTAGTATGGTGATTTCTCTACCTGCAGCGCCACATTGTTCACCAAAGCTATTCACCGCCTGTAACGTAAACTGAGAAAACACAAACACACACACATGGTTGAAGTATTATTAGGGCTGTATAGCATAAAAACATGATAAGATGTGCTGTCTCAAAGAAAATGCAGTTAGGTTAAAGCTATGATATCACTTAAAGGTTTTACGTATTAGTTTATTATAAGGAGACAGGCATATTGGTCCTGTCTTTAAAAAGGATATTCAAGAAGGTGGAAAGTAGATTGTAAGGATTCCACTCAAATTCCGGACACAAATTTGTTCCAAGGATCTAATTTCTGATCCGAAAAAATCTCCATGTTTTCAAAACCTTCACGCTCACAACATTTACCAGAACGGATGTCATCAATGGATAAATTAAATGACTCTGTGAAATGACTAGTGTTAATATAAAAGAAGTCTTTAAATTCACAAAGTGCAAATGTTTTTCATTTACGTTACACTTTTAACAGGAGAATGGAGTTAATCTCAGGAAACCTGTCAAAAAACTCCTGGTCACATTTTACACCTAAACATCAAAGGAAATATAAAATTACATTTTGCCTAAAGAAATTATTTATTATTAAATAATAATGTAACAATGCAGCATAAATAATGTAACAACGCAAAAATTGTATTTAGCTCTTTTTATTTAATGTTTGTGGAGTGAAATGTGACTCTGACATGTTTTCATGAGATTTACCCAGTAAAAGATTTAGTCTTTGTAAGATATGTAAATGAACACAAGCAGCGGTTTTTTACCCATCCTCATCTGCTATCAAACTCTTCTGTCCAAATTCTCGTCACTGATTGGTTAACATGTCGTTTAAATAAAACTAATGCATGCTGACAGGTTGCCAAGTTCCAATTCTGCCCCCCGTTAACATCACTTTTAAGATCTTTGTTGCGAGCGTTAATGAATAAAATATATATTACATTTCTCATTAAATAGTTTTTGACTCCTGTACGGTCTGCATGCATTAGGAATGCGGGGAGGAGAGAAGGCCATGTTGTCGTGCGAACAGGTGGGTTGTATGATAACGGGCAGGTCTGCGGTACAAACTCCTTCCTTTGGTCCACAAGTACACTGTTCTGTGCTTGAGTATAAACCAGAACAGTCCAGACAACTCCAGTGTGATTGAGAGTGTGTGTGTGTGTTTATGTGATGGTGTGTGTGTACGTGTGTGGCCCATTCGTTTTCATTGGGCTTAGCAGGAAATCACTGAAGTTTTGTTCCCAGCTTTCGTTGTCTGTTTCTGTCAGAAAAGAGAGTCAGAAAGAGTTTATTGTAACAAACAAAATATAAAAATATAGTTCTTACTGTGTAACATCAATTTTACATTTTTTACAAATTTACAAGCTCAAAGAGCGTTCTTCCTCTTTAAAGTAATTTTGGCCTGTCCCACCCTACTGATCTTGACTGATAAATTATACATACTGTAAAGTAAACATACTGTAAAGTCCCAGGAATACCCTGGTATTTGGCTGAAAGTGCAGTAAATAGGTTTACCTGGCTTCTGATCTGGTCACTGTGTATTCAAACCACAGAATGTTTGGAATAAGACTTGTATCTCTCACCAGAAAAAACTCTGAGATGGGCCTGAGAAGACACAGACAAGCTCATGTTATGAGACACAGTGCTGTGCGGTAGCCCTGCTTGTTAAGTAGATTTGATAGTTTACGTGTGAACACCTGTGTGTCCTTACCAGGCTGCTATCTTGGGAAAGAGCGGCGTTAGCACCTCCTGGGTGATTAAAAACCACACGACTCCCATCACCATACCGGCCACGCCCCCATAAATCACCTGACTCCAGGTGTGATACAGGAGGTAGACTCTGTGAATACACAGAACAAGTTATTGTAATATGTCAATAAAACAGACCAGAATACAAAGTATACTGACACACACACACTTTACCTGCTGTATGAAACAGACAGAGCCACGGCCAATAGAATGATGGACAGTATATGTCGCCATAACAATTCAACACACCTAGCATTGTTCGTCTGATGCATTCTGGGTAATTAAAAAATCAGATACCTTAATGTTAAATTGGTGCATTTAAATTAAAATTATTATGTTCACGTAATAAAAAAAACAAGAAATGTTTTAACCAAATAATTACATAGTTTATTATCAGTTATCAGTGTTTAATGAGCAATATTGTGGTCACTGTCCACAATGCAGAGAGGGCTTCATTTTATTGTTATTTCTTAATTTATTATTTATTACCGTTTTCAATTTCTGATCTTTTTCTGTGGTATCTTAAGCAAGTCACCACAAGGGAAAAACACTTGAAATTGTTTACTCCCAAAAAAGTACATTAACAAAAGGTTTTTGCAGCTCTGGAGAGAGATTTATTCTTTTAGAGATAAAGACAACAGGAGGTCTTACCTTAAATAAAGAAAAAGAAAAAAATATACAACAAAAAACCAGATGAACTGAGAGTGACTGGAGGGCATCCCGTACTCTGTTGTAAGTGAACTGTGACCTCCTGCAGATGACAATCGGCAATTTAGATTCATCACGGTTCACATCAAGTAAATACCAACAAAAGGCTTTAGTGATTTTAACACTGAAAACATTAAATTACTCAAGCATGAATTGCTTTGCAAACCCACAACCTTTGCGCTGCTAATGCAATGCTCTACCATTTCAGCTACATCAAACCGGTGTGTGACAAGTCTTTTAAATTTACTAGCAATGTCTGTGTGGAAATAAGTCAGTCCCACTTCAAATGTTTATCAGTGTAAGAGTGGAACCGAAGGAAGCCAGAATAATCTGCAGTGTCAATGTTTGCTTTGACTAACAATGCCTCCATGAAGTGTGTTATCTTCTCATGCGAGTATCTCCTGTTAGCGAGGCCAATTTGATTTCATGAGACTGCTGGTCTTCATCCTTATCAGAATTTCAAATTTTAAACAATTCACAGCTGTTAGCATTCAAGGCCGCCAGCATCTGAGGCTACACTGTAGCTTAGCGGTACATCTGTGGAAATCACCACATCACTAAATATAATTGTAGCACCGCAAACAACTTTTAACAGTCGCATTTTATTGTTACATCCCTTACATGCCCTGAACCATCTGCGATTGTAACAATAACACAGCAGGTTTACTTACCCCCGCACGGCCGCGGCTCCTGTACAATGTGTTTTAGCAGCCAGTTTAGCCCCTCATTCATTACCAAACCCCCGAAAAAGGAGATCTGAGAGAAAGAAAGAACAATTTTTAATCAACACCGACTCCACTTTATAAACACAGACTCTATAGTTATTTGGTTTGGGTATTTAACATTGTTGGTGACAATAAGCATTATTATGAATAAAAATCTGTACGAACGATTTGTACTGCTGAAAATTCACTTAAATTATGTTAATTGGTTAAGATTATCTTAAAGGACAAACATTTATGTATTATAAACTTTTGTTGATTGCAGAGCTTATTTTTTGCAATAATCCTAAACCCTTTTGACTTTCTGTGAAGACAGCCTACATAAAGCTAACTTCCTGGCTGCCCTGCAAAAATACATCTGTCTCTATATAACCTGCTGGTCTGTGATGTCATAGGTCTCACCGTGTGTAGTTCTCTCTTGAAGACAATCAGAGTCACAAACCCCACAAGGATCGCCATGGGCAACAGGCTCATGTAGGCCAGCACCTGTCCTGTCAGATCACCTGGAAACAAACACAGCTACAGTCAGAAAGGTTGTGCTTCTTTGCACACCCTCACAAACAGAACAAACTCCTTTAAAAAGTGTACTTCATGTACTGTTTCTGCAGCGTGTACTTTGCAAAAGTATAGACGTCTCTGTAGGCGGAGAATAACTGCATTACTAATTTTACACAACGTTACTTTGCATTTAAATAGTTTATTCTTGTAATGGAACATGCAATGCGATGCAATGCAATGCGGTCGCATGAGCTCAGAAGAGAAGCAGCAAAAATAGACCAACATTTTTAAAGTGGTCATATCATAAAAAAGAGCTTTAATTGTTATTTCAATGTTTAGTGTAAACACACAAATTTCTCTCTTAGTTCAAAAAGGCAGAAACTAAAATTCCATTAAACAGCATTTGCTTCATAAATCATTATTATGACAATCATGCGCTTATTATTTTTTAATATGAAATTACATTTTCTGTTTAATCTTAAGGGTTTGCCAAAGAGTGAACTAAACTGTTTATTATGCAGGAAAACTACCATTACCATTGTAAGTGGAACAAATCTATAAGCGTATAATATATAACCATTTAAACAACAATGTCCTCTCTTCAGCATGGAGTCCTACAGGAATAGAGCAGAACAGAGTGGAATTGTGTTCGCGTCACATTCCCAAAGTGCTAAAACTGGACCATTTTAGAAATCAGTATCCCAGTTTTGCCACTGTCAAGCCAACACTGTATCTGTGCATGTCAAACATAAGTCTCATGCATGTAAGTCTCACGTATGCTTATGTCAACGTGCATGTTGATCTAATGCACTTTGCATGATACAGTTAATGTACAAATACGTCAAACTATGTTTAACTTCATTTATCTGTGTTGCTTTGACATGTTCTATTGTTTTAAGCCAGTCTGCGCACACGTAAATCCAGGAGACCCTGACAAACACCAGGATTGAGGAAGGGTGTGATGCAACCAGGAATGAACTGGATTAACCCATCAAAGCCACGAGTCTTTCACGAAACTTAGGAGAGCAACTGGGGCTTTAGTGATTGGATAAGACAAGACGACCTGTCTATACTGTATTAGTATTGGTTATGGGCATTTCGATGTAAACATGCATTAGATCAGTGCGTCAATAATAAACCATTAGTATTTCTGAACAGAATAACGATCCCCGGTATGGTAAACTAGAGAGCGTATAAGATCATCGCGCATGCGCATTACACGGGCGCACTATTAGGCAGCTGGCGTTCTGTTTCCTGCGCGCTGTGTAACGAAGGCGCACTATTTGGCAGCCCAGCCCTGGTCGCGGTTATTCAGCAGCACGACGTTTCAGGCAAGCCGGGGCGCGAATTAAGTGGCGTACAATAAAACGAATGGCTTTGGGATTAAACAATGAATTAAAAAAAGCTCTTACCAGCCGGATACTCTACATGGGTTAAGGATATCGACCGCCATCGAGGTGGTGCCGAGCACTGCTCTTCCGACGCCATCTTACCCGGACACCGGGCATCAGACGTCGACCAATCAGAATGAAACGCCCCGCCGGTGTCGACCAATCAGATCCACCGGACCCTGCTACGACGATCGGCCATTCACCAAACGCCTTCTCACGTGAAAAAAAATCTGCATGGGAACAACCGACCAATCAGAGACGTGTGGTTGAGCGAATTAAACCAATCAGAAGACGTTTGGCTGGACATACGAAAATTGGGTTTATTCAAATGAAAGAAGAAAAATTAAGTGAATGGGGAGATCAGCTTGAATTGATATTAACTACTATGTGTTGTGATGGCAGCCACACACTGAAACTGAAATGCTTTCCCATTCAAAGTTTCAAAGTCAAAACTGGTATAAATTGCAATGCTTTGTTCTTTTTTTCTTTCTGAATATATACAGAGATAATGCACATTATTACATAATAGCATATATAGATTTCACTCTTACTTTAAAAATGTGTTTTTTTATTTTTTAAATACAAACTATATTACATTGCTATTACAGTATTACTTAAAACTTATGCCAAAATTAAATGTAAACGATTAAACAATGTACAAGATTCATATTACTTAGGTCTTTTTTTTCCTAGTGAAAACTGGGACATAAGTGGGTGTAAATAATCACACAATAATCACAGACAGATATAGAAAGGTCATTTATGTTGGCTCTGGAAGGCGAAATGAAAAAGTCTTCAATAAGTAAACAAAATATAATGATTCATACTGCATTCATTTATAAGAGAAACAATCAGAAAGGCATTTAAAGAACATAAATACACACACCAAGAAAAGATGCTTGTCCAATTTTCCTAGTTCATTCTCTTTGGCCATCATTATATATCAGATTTGAAGCAAAACAATATGTAAAATGAACAGTTACGTTAATGATCTGAGTGCAGAAAACACCTGCTAACCAAAGTGT
Organism: Yasuhikotakia modesta; assembly: GCA_036877545.1. Lineage (NCBI taxonomy): Eukaryota > Metazoa > Chordata > Actinopteri > Cypriniformes > Botiidae > Yasuhikotakia > Yasuhikotakia modesta. The sequence continues at coordinate 17,093 of JBAJNP010001678.1, forward strand.
GAAACAAAGTGATAAACGTTTAAACAACATTCCTATGACTCCATACACACACACTCTCAGCTTTCTTTCAACTGACTGTTAAATCAAATAAGTTGAAAGTTTGTTGAAACTGAAAGTTTAGTAATCACATCAAATATCAATGAACTTTTTAAACAAACATCAAATAAATTTTAAAAGAGCACAGAAATTCACAAAAAGGACAAAAACAGAGATACAAAGAGCGATTATTTCAAAAATCTTACAGCTAGTAACAATATTGATGAAACAGCCCCAGTCAAACAAAATTTCATGCTGTCTTAACCCAAAATCACATACCAGCTGAAACTGCAAGTATTAGTAAGATACAGTTTAATCACAAGACACAGTGGAATGATGGAAATCAGTCTCCTGTACATTTTCTCACATACATCTTCAGTGCAGTCATTCCTACTGTATGTAAATGCCTTAAAACAGATGAGAAGTAACAAATTTGCATCCAACTACAATTCATAACACTGACAAATCAATTAAAATTATAAGTAATTTATAATAAGTCAATTTTCATCGACATTTTCAACTCATTATGATTGGATAACCAAATGTATGCAGCTGACACATTTGCCAATAATTACTAACAATTAAGGGAACAAGGCTGCGATCGGCAAGATTATTAGGAGACACATTTCTCTGTACTCCTACTTTGTACTCTAATAGTATGTGCACATGTATTGAAGTTAATCTAATACAGGAAAATAATATCCCAACAACACCAGATACACACACTCAGTGATTCTTATAACCCTGATTGTACCACGTTCAATGCTCAGTTAACTTACTATCATTCTATGTAAATGACTACTAGCATTTGAACGTTGACATATTTTAAAAATGTATTTCAGTGTTCCGATTACACATCCATTAACACTTGAAAAAAATTACATGTCGTAACAAAACAAAGAAAATCAATTCACAGATGCACTAAATACAGGCTAGCTAGCAGCGACACATTTCGATAAGAACAGAGAAACACATCTGTATTCTGTATTGTGAATAAAGTGCGAGACAGCCCAACACATGCAGGGCCACTGAGGGACTTTAAATTGCCAATATGAGGAGGGAACATAAACACTGACAATTCTAACTCAAGTTCTGTCTTTCGTACAGTTAAAGATGATCAAGCTATGACAATTGTTGTATACACATCACGTGCATACAGTTTAAAAAAAAAGGAATTCACAATATGGACCTTATTTCCTAAAATTCTAGCACAACACATAAAGCTCCCATAACAGATGTTTATGATACTGCAGATAAGCATGCGACCGACCAATCAAAATACGGGACACTGGCGACTGTCTGGTGTTTGTTTCAGAACAGACAAATTAATTACCACAGAAAATAACTATCCTACAGTTTGTGTTTGTTTATGTGGGTTTAAATTATTTTCTGTGGTAACTTGTCTCAAACAAGGCTTAAATGGATCTAAAAGAGCCAGTTTTATTTGACATATGACTTAAATATCACATAGCGTAATACATTTTTAAATTTAGACTTGTTGGTAATGTAAAAATCTGATTATTTCAACCCACCAACTAATTAATAGTGATGACTTTGTAACTGTAGCCTGTTTGACCAAATGCCAATGATGTTTTTCAATAAATAATATCTATATAAGAGTATATTTCTAGTAGATAATCTGTGATTTTAGTCTCAAAGTCCACAAACAGACCTTAATATTGATGAAGAACAAAGGTACAAAAATCATGTTTCACCTACGAATGACGTACAGTTTGAAAACACCATTTCACATCTACAAACATAACCTACATTTGATAAACACTATGAGTGTGAACACAATCGTTCAACACCAACAGCACAAACCACATATGCTAAAAGCAGCCCTCATCGGACGCCGCTACATCCTGTTTCCCTTGCTAATTATGAACTTCCTGTCTCCTCTGCACCCCCTCAACCACTACATCTTCCACACAAATCTCACAAACAAATCTACCCACAAAATCAAAAGAAAATAAGATATATTCAATTATCAGGTTTCTATTCCTTTAAGCAAAATACATTTTATTTCTCTCTCTGATTTGGGGGTGAAATATCATCTGACGTGTTCCCGACAGGTTTTGCGAGACCCATGGCAAACATCATCCCTTGGACAAATCTACACTAACATACGTACCCATAACTTCTTCAGATATTGTGTTCAGTGCTACCCATAATTCAGTGCAAGACTTTATTTGGCCTTTAACGCAAACATAAGCACCCAACAATAAACATTCAAAGACGATATTCTGGAACTGACCTGGAAATTCATAAATCTAGTGTTTTGACACAAGAGGCAACTGTTGCACTGTGTGTGAGAGATTTGAGGAGATTTGGAGCTGTTAGCATGTTTGGCTAAAACCGTCGCTTCTGCTGCTTAGTTCCTTCTGACGTCAGGTTAAGGTTCTGTAATGCCTCCAGGAAACCGACAGTGTTTCAAAGTTTAACACGCAGGCCTTCATTCTGAGTGTGCGTCAGGTTCTAAAACGTGAGGTTTCTTAGTAGCAGCGCTGAAGATACTGTGGCAAACAAAAATTCGTTGAAGCGAATCTGAGGAAGGCCTCTGAAGACCTCTGACAAGTCAGTCAGGGTTTAAATCTCTAAATATCCCATGAAATATGGTTGTAGCAGTAACTTCTTTAAGTGAAGTTCTACAAACTCTTCAGTCACACTGATTGGTCAATGACGTAATGAACAGTTAAATGAGTCCCAGAACCTGTTCTCAATCCAAACTTATGTTCTAACAGCAGTTCTAGATCTTAAGGTGATCAAGGAATCTAGAACTCTGTTAAGCACTCCAGAACTTCAGTCGTGCTGTTGGCTGACATCAGGATCCTCACTGTTGTTTTGGCAAGGGCTTATGGGTAGAGCTCCATTGGTCTCAGGCAGAGTGTCAATGCCCAGGTAACCCACCAGGATGTCTGCTCTTCTGTGAGATAAACTGAGGATGTCTTCAGCCAGGGATGGGACTGATGTGAAACGCACCTTATCGTGGTCAAACATGTCCTTCAGATACTGAACAATCTGTTGCTGTGGAGACCAAAGGAGAATGCCAATATTAGCCTTTAAATAAAGGATTGCAATATTGAAGTCTATACATAAATCTATTTTATACCATATTTAACTTTCTATTAAAAAAGCCAATATGTTATTGTAAAGTCACACAAGCTACGTTGTTGTAACCATTTATTTATACAGGTATTTTGTAGCTGAGAATTCTTCAGTTGTAGATTTCAGACAAGAATTTCTTGCTATTGAGAAGTTAGCTAGCTAGCTTCTTCTAGCTACATAAACCTCATCAAACAGTGTGTTTAGATTTTTACACAGAGTGTCTTACTTTGAATATGGTGCAGACTTCACTCAGGTGCTGTCTGGGGCCCAGAAACCCAAAGGCCAGAACCGGACTGACGTGTTCGGAGATCGCGTAGAAATGAGCGATAAAGCCATCTGGAACCTAAACGACAACATAAACGCTAGAGCTACTATCACACAGAAGGTGAATGAGAACTTTACATTGACTGATTATCAGTCTAAAGACTGACATATCTACTCTAAAGTCACTGTTTCTCACCATTAGCAGTCTCCTCTTTGCCTTCAACACAGACCAGCAGGCTGTAGCCAAAGCCTGAGAAAGACACAGATCAAAACATCTAGCAAAACTATGACATCATACATCAACATTAGTTTAAACCAATCAAATGTTGGTACCGTCTCTTTAAAACTATCTGAGAGCCAACGGTTCCTCAGCACAGCAACCACAGAAGTGGGAGGACTTTCTAGATCCTCAAACGCATCCATCAGTATAAAGTCCAACACAATGTCAAAGAAGTTCATGCAGACCACCTGAGAGAATCAAACATTAAACCTTAAACAAGAGGAGCAGATGTATACAGACGAGTCTAGAACAATCTATGGAGCATTTTTTCTTTCACGTCACATTCAACCCCTCAAATCTCTTTTCACATTATATTATTTGCGTTTGAGCTGTGTAAAGTTTATATGATTAACGTGGCTTAAGAAACATTTGATGTGTGTGGTGTTTTTACATGTTCTCTGTAAAATTACTGTGACAGTCAGACAAGCTGAGACATATTTCACAGGTCACAGAGATACTGAGATAGATCGGACAGGCAGATAGACGGGACACACCCCTCTCCCTTCCAACTCCATTTTGGTGACAGGCCATGTCTCTTCCATCTGGGTGTACTTCAACATGTCATCATAGCTCTCCAGAAACGCCTTGGGACTCTGAAAACACATATATGCATTTATGTGACATAATTTCATGTACAAAGGTCACATCTGCTCCAGTACCAGAAAGTCTTTTTACTGTAGGTTCATTTAAGACATTAATAAACTAGGTTCTAGTAATTAAATTCTTAAAAGCAAACATGCATAAACAACAAGACCAGAAATCACACCTGTATGTTATAACAAAAACATATTCTGTCTTTGAAATAGCTTTTCTCTTTGCTGATGTAAGCAAGACTGTGTGGGTGGGGCATATAACCCTAACCAATAACATCACAGAACACTTGGTTTAATTAAATGCTGTTCAATACAATTAAGCCTGTAGATAACGTAAATAATAAAAAAGCACCTTGTTTGCTTTGACCATGAGTCCATAGATCATCTGCTTTCCTGTTTCCATGAAAAACAATCTGTGTGTGTCATCCAACAGCAGCACCTACGTACACAAACGCACACAGCTCACAAACAGCCGTGCTACTGTGTGTATATCTCCGTGTGTTTAATCGTGTGTGTTGACCTGGAAGGCCTGTCGAACACAGTGCAGCTTGGCGAGAAAGTCTTCATCGCTAAAACACTCTAGAAGTTCAGTCCTGTAAAACAGATGCACTGCGGTTTGTAGCTGCTTTCACATAAACTTTAACTAATTCCCATTAGCCCTTGTTGTTCAAGCTACAGCGGAAAACTACAAATCTCAAAGGACCCACTGTACTGTACAGAGACAGCAACACATCTGGTCCCATCACAAACCAGAATCTGAGTGTTAATTTAGTGAAGTGTAAGATACTAGTACTCTAGTACTGTATTAGTTATTATATTAGTTTGGAGTGTCAGTATACAATCTTTAGGTTTTAGTGTATCAGCCAGTGTTAGACATTAACTTTAATATATAGTGATAATATAAGGTACATACTGTATGCAGGGTGTGTAGGGTGTTAGTTAGAGTGTATAGGCTTTATCGCATGCCATGGGTGTAAGCTTTAGAGTTAGAACAGAGTGTACTGAGATTACAGTATGCAGTATGTAGGGTTTAGTATATCAGTATGTAGAGTGCAGTATGCTGTACCTCATTGATCTGCAGGCCACGCCTCCAGCTTTAACTAAACTCATAGCCTCCTCATACAGAGCTGAAGGCTTTAACAGATGAAAGGTGTCCTCCAGAGAAAGAGTTTCAAACAACTACAAAAGCCAAGTGACATTAGAAACATGAGACAGCACAAAAACTGATTAAAGACTTACTGATGACATCATGTCTCTATAAACTTCTGTGCTGCTACAATAGAATATTTACAATATTAGTATAAAGGAATTTCCAATATTCATTTTTTTACAGTTGTTTTCTGTATTTTGAATCTTTCACTGCATTGTGTTGTGTTTTGGGGAACTGTCAATAGTTTTTAAGATTTAAATTAAAGTGTACTAAGATCTGTTTACATGTCGTGTGTGTGTGTGTGTGTGTGTGTGTTTCCTGACCTCAGCTGCAGAGAAGAACGAGTCATCTGACGTGACTGTAGTTGCGTCATCGTCTAGAATTGGGTGGGAACTTCCCAGGGTGGGCAAAATCAATGTTCCTTCACTCTCTGCACATACACAAACTCATGTAATTGCTCAAACAGACACACACTCATGTAACTGCTCACACCACACGGATGATGAAACTGTGTGTGTGTGTTACCCAGGTCAGCAAGCAGACTGTCAGCCGGGATACTGCTGCCAAAATCCTCCTGCAGGTGATACGCATGGTGGAGTAACGTTTCCAGCTTCTGTGCAAACTGATGATGACGAACCTCCGGCTGCAAGAAATAAAGATGAATGACACCCTATTCACTGACCTCAGATCAGCGGAAACATTCTACATAGACACAACGCATCACAAACGTGAGGTCTCTCTGCACATGCTTAGAGCAAATAGGGTGTGACGCAAATTCCTGTGTCTCCCGCATAAGCACAATACACCGCGGTGTGGAAGACATATATGATATTTACCGAATGCCGCCCCACAAGTTCAGACCCCTCCAGGACAAGACTGTTAGCGCCGGATGTTCCCGAGTGGGTTCTGTGTCTGATGTTTAAAGCCTGTTCCCACTTACGCAGGGCCTCTTCAAACAGCTCCATACCTGCAGAACCAGAACCACCAATCAGCTAGAGGTCCAAACACAATGAGCAGAATGACTGTCTGTGCAAATCGTTTATAAATCAATTTGTTCACAGATTGTCCTATTTAATTCAATTGGATATATGCAAGAGTGCTTTCAGGTACCATTTACAAAAGATTCATGCTGTTTGGTGAATAAGACTCACTGTTGTTGCACAGTTTATTCCATATAATACATATACACACATATTGTTATTCTACAATATATACCGCATGCTAAACTCCTCAAAAAGCAGCAGACGTCATTTCAAACTTAACCTGTTTCTCATTTAGCTTATTTATATACTTATATACTATAACAATAATAATAATAATAATAATAAATTAAATTACCCATGATATAAAGGTTTTCAGCATTAGCATCTTCTCCCATTCCCACCTCCTCTGTTACTGGCCCCGCCTCCCATGGCATCCCAGCAGTCGCTGATTGGTTGGGAGAGGAAGGTACTCGCATCTGCAACAGCCAATAAAATTGTTATCAGACTACGCCTTCTTACCGGAGTGTGTTGACAAATGAAAAAGTAAGAGACGCTAGCTCATCTGTGTAGGACATGTTTCACTGCAGAATGTAAAGAAAAATAAATAAAAAGTTAAAATGTGGAAAAGTTTGACGCACCGAGGCAAGACTGTGCGAGGAGCTGGAGTGTTTGCTTGGAGCCAAAGATGAGACACAGCTGAGCGTGTCATTACTGCGGGTGCTGGGACTCATCATCTGCCGCGCAGAGACCGGACCTGCAAACAGACAACAAACAAACCCAATGAGAAAACAACATTGTCTAAATACAGGTTGTGAAAACAAAATGCAAGTTAATGACTATTTTAGAAGGTAGTGTATGAGTATATTTACCTCTCTTCAGAGAAGTGGGTCTGTTGGTTCTAAGCAGCTGTTCTGGAACCCCAACGGGTTTCTGCTCCTCTTTACTGATGACCTGTTTCCTCTTCCTGCCCCGTCTCTTCAGCTGATGCGCGGTCAGAGCCACGGCGATGCTGCCCAGTGCTGTGGCGAACAGAACTTTCTTCAGACCGGGGCTCAACTTCAGCTGAGAGAATATAGACTGTGACAGAGACAGAGGGACAGCATATCAGAGACAAAGATCAACGAATCTTTTGGGAAACTGTGAGAAATTAGCAATATTACAGCTTTCACTCTGCAACAAATAAATGGCCCTATTATGATTCTTATCACTGAACTGAATTAGCTGGCATCATACGTCAGATTAATTATTAATCATGGCTATAATTTAATCAATATTTAAGATGCTAGTTGCCAGATTTTGAACACACTGTGATAATGAGTTTTAAACATGAGACCTGTGTGTGTGTGGTGTGTGTGTGTGGCGTGTGTGGCGTGTGGGTGTGTGTGTGTACATAGGGTGTATATGTTTAAAGTTCTGTACCTGCCCAAAGGTGGAATACAGGAACACGGGTATCTCAGCCACTGTCATGGCTAAGGCTTGCATGATGGACATGCTCTCTGCTCTTCTGAATGACATCTCAGCTCTGCCCCTCCCACCTACATACACTTTCACATCTGAGCCCCTCCAAACTGATTCAGGAACAGCTGAAGCCGGAGCAAGAATGTAGTTCTGACCTCTTTGACACTGACTGGAGATCAGCAGGACTCATGTAGTGCGTGTAAGCACTCATCCACAAACTGAGCTTTGAACTCCACTTGGCAGTGTTGCCGTGTTCCTCATTTTAGTTGCCTTGGAGACAAGAACACAGTTCATATCTTGCATATGGTTTCCATTAGTGGCTTTGCTTACATAAACAAACTCACTTTTGCTTGCACTTTAACATGACACGGTATGTCAGTACTGGCATATTGACATTAAAATTTGAAACCTACCATTTGCCATTTATTACATTACATTTCTATTATTTTGTGACAACTAGGCTAATTTCATACCACATTTATATTATTGTAAGTAAAACCTGTGAAATGTCAAATGCAAAGAGCAATAATCAAAAGTAAAAAAACAAATAAAGGCCGAATTACAGACAACAGCCAAAGCACAACTCTTAATAATTCATAAACATTGAACAATTCATAAACAACTGAACATTTATCTGCTTTATCCATTATCTCAAAAATATAACGACTCCAAAAATTACACTTTTGCAGTCCTGCAAACTCTGGTAGATATAATATAGTGTCTAGCAGGGCATGTTTATTTAATGATTCTCTATTTGTTTATACTCGTGATCTCGATACACCCTGACCCTCTGTCTCTGTGTCCTCATGTACCTAAAGCACATTAGCTTAGCTCAACACACATACACCAGCCCCCCTTAACATGCTTTTCTTTTAAATAAGCATTAATGCAAGCTTTAAGTGCAGATAAAAGACACAATTCAGAATAAGCTTTAATCGCAATAGCGATGGAGAAAATAGTTTAAACAGCTCACTCACTTTCTCCTGGACTGGAAGGACATTTTCATTCCGCATTGCACAGACTAACCTGTGATTTCCTGGTGGGCGGGGTGTGGTTGACTGACAGGCAAGTACACCTATGGCTGCTTTGGGAGTCTGAGCAGTAACCAATCAGACAAGGGTGTGGTCAGACGCAACCCGTTGTTTATCCAATGAGATCAACAGCCTTGACTTGATGATTCTGATTCTGTAGATAAAATGTTATGCTTACAGCTTTGTCGTGCATAATGATAATACTGTTTAAATAGATTAATATGAATTTATAATAATTTTAATCTAATGTGGATTTTATATTTATGCATTGTTGTTGTTATAATACTTACAATTCCACATTAAAAAATGACAATTAAAATTTATTAATAACTAAACATGTATTATTATTATTATTATTGTTGTGGTTGTTGTTAAATTGTTGTTGTTATTAATAATAAATATTAACAATCGACACAATTTGTTGCAATTTGTTCAATTATTAATCTTTTTAATTTAATCACTTAAATAGATAAAAACAAGTCTAAAAACAATTAAACACTGTGTTCAACAATTAAACAAATCGTCTTAGACAACAAAACGGATGCTGATGCAATTTGACTGGTTTTCTTTCCAACTAAAAGTAAGAAAGTCGGAACAAAAGTTACAGACGCGTTTTCCTGCAGGAACGTAAATATCAGCGTGCAGAGGGAAAACGTGAGAAGGCTAATCTAACAGCTAATATATGATCTACTCTTTACATTATTTAACAGGGTTTGTGTTACAATCACGACACCGGTAGCAGATAGAGTAACGATATAAGGTGTTTTAGGGGTTGATGTGTTTGTTATCATTCTTGCTTTTATATAGCTTTTTAAAGTTGTCATGACTTGTTACTTTTCTCGCATCAGTGACATTTACGAGTCTTACAGTAGACATGAATGCATTAATGCAACACCTTCAGTGTATTTGAATAATGTAATCGAATGGCTTCTAAAATTACATTTTGTTGTATTTTCTTAGGAAAATGAGGGTTTCTTCCTCAGCGCAACCTGTGGCTTGGACTTTCAGCCTCAATAGAACATAATAGACATGGTAGTAGTTTTTTACATCCCATAAGTCCGTCACATAATGTTTCTTTATTGACTTAAATGACTGTCTCTATTGATTAAACCTCTGTCTGTCTCTCATCTCTCACCCCTCAGAGGTTTCAGTGGGTCTGCCTTCTCCTTCTGTCTCTCTGCCTGTTGCTATGGTACAATCATATCACCAGATTTGGGTTTGTCATGAAAAGGGGTCTCCATGGTTACGTGAGGGTTTCTCCCACCAGTTATTCAAGTTCATATGCAAGTTACACATTTTGTGACTTATTTTGGTGTCTTTGATGCTCTATACAATTCAGTCTGAAAATACACTACATGACCAAAATAATATACAGGTTTCGGCTTCATTCATTATCAATAGGTGCATAAAACCAAACACAACAGCTATACAATTTCCTTAGATAAGCATTAGAATTGGGCCCTTTATTGTTTTTGCATAACAATGAATCTGTACAATTTAAAGTCTTAAGAAAATGGATGACTGACCTGCACAAATTGATGAATTGGAATGCTAATAACATGTGTGTTTTAACAGAGCCCATAATTCAAAATCAGTGCCTCAAAGCTCATGGCTTTGAATTTAATACATTTTAATAAACAAGCACATATAATTGTGAGATTAAGGTGTCCACATACATTTGGTCATGTAGTGTATTTTAATTTCTAGATTTTTCTTACACTCTGTCTCCTCTTTAGTTACTGGACTTTCATTGTGGGCGTTGTGCAGTAGTTTCCAGTTCCGGACAGATGTTGGGTAGTAGGCGGGGTCAAGAGATTGACAGACAGGATTGTGTGATTCGCATGAATGCAGCACCCACAGTGAAATATGAGTCTGATGTGGGGAATAAGACCACCCTGCGTGTCGTCTCTCACACCAGCGTGCCACTCCTGGTTCGCCAGCAGGAATTTTTCTTCGGGCGAGAGGCGGACACCCGATACATTGTGTGGGGTCCTGAGATAAACATGAGGCAAGATGGAAAGGGAAAAGTCTTTAACGTGCTGGTGAAGTTGGCCATGAAGTACCCACGCACACATATTTACACTGTCACCAGAGAAAAGATTCAGTATTGTGACAACGTGTTTCAAAAAGAAACTGGGAAAAACAGGTACAGGGCCTCTTTCATTGCAACTTGTATTGCAAATCCATTTTGGTGTCCTTTTCGTGCCTTGTAAAAAAATATGTTGTCCAAAAATATATCTATATGTCATGTATATTAATGACAAAAACATTCTCCCTGTGTCTCTTAGGATGAAATCTGGAGCTTACCTCAGCACTGGATTTTTTACCATGATTTTAGCTCTGGAGGTATGTGACAGTACTCTGGTTTATGGGATGATCAATGGCTCTTACTGCAGGTGAGTTTAGCTAAGAGTTTAGTTCTTAAAAATTGAGCATTGTAGAAAGTGACTTGTTTAAGTCTTAGTGTAAATGACACTGAATTAAAGATAATCTGAACGTTTCAGACGCTTTCTTGTGAGTGTTACATAGTGGATGTAACACTCTTGTGGAACTGATAACATAGACTATTAACTTTTGCGTCTTGTGCTGTGGCTTGTTTGTAGTCATGCCAACCACTCATCAGTCCCATACCATTACTATGAACCGTCCCGATTGGATGAGTGTCGTATGTACCGTGTTCATGAACATGCCAAGAGGGGCGGCCATCGATTCATCACAGAGAAAGTGATATACAGTCGTTGGGCATCACAGGGGAAACTGCAGTTTGTTTACCCGTCCTGGTCACCATAGCAATGCCAAGAACAATAGACACGGCTAAATCTGGCTTTATTGATTAAGCTTTAAAATGCTATTTATTTACAGATTTGGCTTTGACTCAAGCTGCTTTGCCTTGCATTTTGTGTGATAATTTAATTTCTTCTGTTATTATTTTCTGCATGATATTTATTTAATTGGCCGTCTGCCTTTTAATGCGTTAATGCATTTTATTGACTGAAAGATTTGTCTGTGTTTTGTATGATAATTTGAGATTTGGACCTCTAAAAAACCACTAAACCACAGGATCCTTCAAAACTAAATTTAATTGTAGAATTGCATGGCTGTTCAAAAAACATTAATATTCATATAGAAATATTTAACTGTAAGATATTTTAGTGGATTTAAATCATTTGACCATTCATCAAATGAACAATTTAACCATCTCTAAAAGAAACCTAGAGATTTGATCTTGCATTTAACATATAGACAGCTGCAGGTGCATTTATTGCACTTGCTGTATTCACTGCAGGCTAGTGTTCTATAAATAGACCTAAGACTCAGTGGTATATTGGATTGTTGTTCTGATAATGCAGCTGTGATATTTCATATTCAATCATTGAAGCCTGAATCAGGTGTTAAGAAACAGCGCTGTTTGTCCTCTGATGTCTTTTTCCTAAACCTTTGCTTTCATTGCACTGTTTTTATTAGGTTTGATGATATTGTTGTTATTTTAAGTGTGTGTCTATTGAGATCATGGTGTCTAATCCAGTGTGCTGTCTAATTATTTAATATGTCTTCAAAAATTATTTTTTGCCACTGTCACCTTAAGGATTTGTAAGGCATTATTATTTGTAAAGCTGCTTTCGAGCCACATGTTGTCAGCCACTCTATACAAATGAAATTGCCATGCCACGAACATTTCAGGTTTTTAAACCAAGATTTGCTTTTATAAACCTTACAGCTTTTTATTTAGAATGAATTATAACCAACTGTGCTTTATTATTGTTAATGGTTTTAAATGAAAAAATGTTACTGTGGTACTATTATTTTTAATATTTCATGCATTCACCAATTTTCCTGACAGACTAACACATTAAACTGTGTGATTTACACATGAATACTTCATGTTACATTTAAATTTGAAATTTTTATTTATTTTAACTTTTATTTTGTGTATCTTTATACTGTAACTGCTATGCTACTCTGTATATGTGCTGCTGGTGCTTGTCCAAAAAAAAAACATGGTTAGGACAAATAATTTTCTATGATTTCAGCCAAAATATTCCATAAATAAAATAAAATAAAAACTGTACATGAAACCTTGTTTGCTCCTTGTCATTTGTGCAACATTAAACAGTCAATAAAATGTGTTTATTAAGCTGTTGCTTGTCAGCATATTAATAAACACACACACACACACACATATATATAGTGTTTTATGACATTATTTTAATACAATTATATTAATATATAGAATATTTGTATTTAATCAAAAATACATTAGAAGTTTCTGGCAGTGCGTTTCCGTCAACACGTACACACCGCAAGCGAACGCGACGCACAAAGCAAGCGTTCTGATTGGCTACCGTGGTGTGACGCCAGAACGTTTGGGTGCGTCGCGCCACAGCGCCTGCGCATCGCTGTTTCCACCGAGCAGAAATGATGAGCCATTTAAATAACGGGTGATGATGCTGCGCAGATCAAACAACAGCCAATGTAAAACCTAATGCATCGGTAAGCCCGCGATCAGCAACACATGATGCTTCTTTTTAAACCGATTTGATGTGACGGGTCTTAATTCGGATCAGACGCTTCATATTGCTAGTCAAACCCGTTTATTTGAATAGGGTTGTGCGCACCAGCGTCACCGGCTGTCATAGAGCTTTTCTGATGCGTGTTTTCATCAATGGATGTTCATCGTGTCTGTGTGTTTTACCTTTAAATGTATGCAGTGTGAATGTATATTGATTTGTACATACTGTCAGATAAACAGATACTGGTCTCTTGAGGTTTATACAGGCCTTGTAGGAATGTCAGGTATCATCACCTTGTTTTTTTCAGAAATTGTTGATCTTTAACAAAAGGCCCACGTCACTGCAAAATGTTAAATTATTTTTATATTTATGATAAACATAAATATATTTATGATATCTATATTATGTTATTGCTTGCTTATATGAACATTACATATATTAATAAACATTACATGAAATAATTTTGATAATTATTCAGATTTGGAATTTGAGGGGTCAGATCTATGTAAGGCTTCAACTTACGTAAATAAAAACATACATAAAGACTCTATCTGTCTCTGTTTCATGCCTTTTTTCTTTTAGGCATGAGAATTGAATCCTGAAGACGAGTAGAAGAATGAGACTGCGGTTTGTAGATAAAGTGAGCAAAAAATTATATTTTTAATATTTGATTTTTTACAATTTATTATAATAAACAATATATACCATACAATATACATATATAATACACAATATTTATTATACAGTAGCTAAATTCTAATGATATTCTAAATGATAATTTTTACGTGGTGGATGATAAAATGTGTTTGAAAATTTATTTAGTTGACTTTTTTTTGTGAGTAACGTATCTTAAACATGTAAATATGTGATGTGATAATCTGTACAGATGTGATAGTTTTAAAGATGTGATAGTCTGTACAGTCTTCTGACTTCAATATTCATTTTTTTTTAGTTTAACTTATTTTTATATAAGTCATTTTTCACTAAGCAGGCATAGCTGATATTATGACATCATCAGTGTTCTCTGTGTCTGGGGTTTCTCAGCAATGGCAGCAGGGACAGCGGATGGTGATCTACGGGCTGGTCTTCCTCATAATGACCCTCCTCATTCTCTACAGCTCAAACAGCACAGCCGAACTGTACAGCCCCTTCAGAGTCAACGAGCTTCACCACAATGTCAAACACACCAACCTCAAGAAATGGGCTGGGAAGGAGGGCTACCTACCTGTTTACGGCAACAAGGTAATGCCTAACATTTGCATTAGGCCTTTATCATCAAAGAAACAAACTGCATTGTGGGTAATGTTGTTTTGTAGAGCATGAATCTGCATTGCCACCATTGTGCTCTGGTGACGAGCTCTAGTCACGTATTGGGGAGTCATGCAGGAGACGAGATCGATCGATCCGAATGTGTCATCCGCATGAACGATGCTCCAACCTCTGGCTACGAATCAGACGTCGGAAACCGAACCAGCGTGCGTGTTGTGGCTCATTCCAGTGTGTTCCGGGTCGTTCGGAAACCTGCGGAGTTCCTCAATCGCTCGGAAAACACTGCTATTATATTCTGGGGGCCGTCGTCCAAGATTGGGCGGGAGGCAAAGGGAACGCTTTACCGACTGATCCAGAGAGTCAGTGTGACATACAGTAACAGTAACATCTCATTCTTCGTCATCTCTCCCAGCAAAATGCAGAAGTTTGACACTCTCTTTCAGAAAGAAACTGGCCGAGACAGGTAGGGTTGTGGCCAAGAGCAGTACAGACTGCTGCATTGTTCAAAACGGTCTTATTGTTTCCTGTTTTCACAGAAAAAAGTCACAGTCTTGGTTGAGCACCGGTTGGTTCACCATGGTGATTGCCATAGAAATGTGTGACAACATTAAGATTTATGGGATGGTGCCGCCCAACCACTGCGGGTGAGAGAACACTGTTAAACTGTAACAGGAAGCAGTAAATATTCCGCCATCATAGAATTATCTGTAGACACAATTGTCACATATAGAATTATCTATAGGCACAATGATCACATATAGAATTATTTATAGACACAGTTGTCACATATAGAATTATATATAGACACAATTGTCACATATAGAATTATTTATAGACACATTATCCCATATAGAATTGTCTATAGGTACAAAGGCACTGAAATCAACCTTGTTCCTGATGTTTTCCTCTTTTCCACAGGAGACGTCCACAGCCCAAACGAATGCCTTACCACTACTACAAACCCAGAGGTCCAGATGAGTGCGTGACATACCTGCAGAACGAAAGGGGGCGGCGAGGATCGCATCATCGCTTCATCACAGAGAAACAGGTGTTCGCACGCTGGGCCAAGCAGTACAACATCACCTACACCCACCCAGCATGGTGAGCGACATCCAAAGCTTTACAAAGAAACCATCTAGTTTATCTTCAAGTTCCAGAGCATCCAACCTGATGACCCCCTGAACCAACATGGCTGCAGTTTACAGACAGACCCTGTACCGCTCAGAATCTGGTCCAGTACAGCTGCTGGTTTCTCCCTTATCTGGACTAGGAACTGAGCCCAAATGGAGGCCATTTTGGGAAGCAGGAACCGGGATGGACAATCTCTGTTTTTTTATTGGGATTTTCAGGAAAACAGATGAAGGCATGATGGAACAGTTGTCAAAGATTTATCATAAGCATGTTTGAAAACATCTACCTGTTACTGCCGTAAGGTTTTCTCACTCCTTACTTACTTTTTTCACTCATAATCAGTTGTTTTACAGAGAACGGTGGCCTTTTAAAACAAGACAAAGAAAATACTTCTTGTTTCAGTTGCCAAATGGTAGATTCAGTTACATGTTGTTGTACAATCAACCCATTTGAATGTTAGTAATTTACAAAGAAGACACTATAGAAATCAAGATGGGAAAACTTCAGTACTAAGACTAGTTTTCTTATGTAAATAAAAATGATGTAAATTGTTATTTAAGTATTTTTACATGTTTATATGGTATTAAAATGGCCTAAACAAAAGATTACAAAGAACTAGAAACTTTAACATTTTTAAATAACTACATACTGTATGGGATCATTTAAATCACAGTTTTCAGACAGACAAAACCTTTATGTACTTCCTCAGATGTTAGTGGAATAGATCTTTGCAAACATTCCAGTATTCTCAGACTTTTATGAAATCCTTCAGACTCTCATTTGAAGACCTGATCAAATCTCCACTGAAGTTCCAGAACCTTCAGTTATCAAAATCTAACTTCATTCACTGTAAACAGTTTCAATCTTATGTTGTTCCTGAAAAATCCTGTCAAGAACATGTCTAATGAGGTCATAGTTCACCTAAAAATCAAAAGAAAAATACTTTTGCTCTATTTAATTTTTTGAACTTCATAAAAGATTGTGAAATTCTTTATCAGAGTCACTCAGCTGGCCAAATGAAAATGTATTATATTCATAACCAAAAATCACAAACATACTGTGTTGCTGTTAACAGGTGTGTGAACGTGGGTAGAGGCCTTTAGATTCATTATGACTTTTAAACCGGCTAGTTTTAATGTTATTGATGAGTTGTACAACTTTGATTCCTTTGGCTATAGCTGTTAGCACACATACACACTCTTAAATATCATGCTTTGACTTTCTTCTCTTTGTAAATGGACAATGCTGATTCTGACACTGTGCTTTGGTGAACTCAAATTGTCAGGTACAAGTCTGAGCCACATCTGTGTGCTCTTAGTTTAGCATTTGTTATCGTTTTGCCTTTGAAAGACCCTTCTGGTGCTCTGATTACTTACAGAACTATTGTGGGACTAACCAACACAACAGAATCTGACAGGTTACTCTAATGTAAAACCAACTAGTGTAGAGTTAAACAAAACAGAATCACGCAGGTTGGAGTTTAGCAGTTAGGTACTTCTGCTAAACAGGTAAACAGTCAAGACCTCTGAACTGGAGTAAAAGCCACAAAACTCTTGACTGGATGCTATTGGATGCCAGTGGCCATTTTAACCCAACTACTGTATCAGATGACAGTCTGCACTACTGTCAGTCAAATCAGACCTGAGACTAGTGTGAACAAATTCTTACTATCTTTGCCCATCAGCCATTAGGCTGGGCAGAAGGGAATTGTGGGTAATGGAGTGCACCTTAGTGAAAGGGTCACTGACATTATCTGGGGCTTTTGTATGATTTGATGTGTTCAGGTCTGAAGGATAGCAGTATGGGGAATGTATTATCACAATTATTACTCTGACTGCAATGATATCACCGTATGAGCTTTAAATGTTTGGCTGTGCTCGTCTCATTGTGAATGTTTCCTTACATGCCTGTCTTAAGAAATAAATGTATACATTTGAAAACAGACTATTGGGTTTCATTATATGTTTATTTACTGTTTTATACACAGTACAGATAAGAATATTTACCACATACAGAATTTTACAGAATTGTAAATACAAAGCTGGTAACTCCTTACAGCCAATTTACAACAACATTTCTTCTGCTATCCTCTAAAGTCACATGATATGAATATAAGTGTTAATATTAAAAAGATACAAACATTGCACATGGTAAGTGTTAATATTTATCATTCAATGATTTAATAAATCACTTGAATTGCATTGCCATTTTTTATTCAAACATGTTTGTTACTTTTAAATGGAAAATAAAATATTTACAGTAACATACTTGATTCCAAACAGAAATATTTTGTAAAGCTTCTGTGTATGTACAAATATAAACATCAACACATTACACATCTGGACAAAATACTACATACACAAAACATACACTGTATTGTTCATATATTAAAGTGCACAAAATATCAAACATGTTTAGTTCCCAAATCGTTGCTGCTTTTACACATCTGGCATTAATGTACATACAAATAAAAATATACTTACTTAATAAATACGTTTAAAGAAAGGTACCGATTATACGGATGCTTTGCAGCGGATCGTTTCAAGCGCGAGTTTCCGGACGGACGGATTTTACAGTCGCGCTTCCTTTACAGCTCAGGCTCAGAGTAAAAAACATCGTGAGCTGGAGCCTCAAATAAAAACATCAACACATCGCAGATAAACGATAAACAGCGAGTTAAGCCACATCGAGCTGTTTTGTGAATAATTCAGCCCATCAAATTTCATCATGGTAAGAAGATGAATATCGCCAGCGTCGTGGAAACGTGTTTGTTTAGTGTCCGCGTGACATGTGGCGCTGTGTGTGTGTGTGTGTGTGTGTGTGTGTGTGTGTGTGTGTGTGTGTGTGTGTGTGTGTGTGTGTGTGTGTGTGTGTGTGTGTGTGTGTGTGTGTGTGTGTGTGTGTGTGTGTGTGTGTGTGTGTGTGTGTTGGGTTGAATAGTTTGGTAATAAACTACGATATTATAAGATTATATAAGATTATACTACTATCTATTATAAGATAGTAGTTACAGCTTTGTTTAAATGTCAGCTTTTAGTAAATGTACAGCTTTGTTTAAAATGTGTTTAGATTTATTTAGTTTAAATGGCATTTTATGTGGGTTTGTAAAAACTATAGTATTTCTGTAATAATTAGTTGTATAATATGCATAAGAAGGTACAGTCAGCCTGTCACTGTTACAAATAACTTCTTCAGAATAAAACACAACCTGATGATTGTATTTGTTATTATGTCTAAGCGATGGTGTGTTGTCTCATGTATTATGATGTTTTAATGATTGCTTGCTGTTCTCAGACAGACAGACTTGAACTTTGAACTGTGAACTTCATGTATCATATTTGTGTGTACAGCCACAGAACGAGCACATTGAGTTACACCGCAAGCGTCATGGATACCGGCTGGATCACCATGAGAGGAAGAGAAAGAAGGAGAGTCGTGAGGCTCACGAACGGTCGCACAAAGCCAGAAAGATGATCGGCCTCAAAGCCAAACTCTACCACAAACAGAGACACGCTGAGAAGATTCAGATGAAGAAGACGTGAGTGCACCTGTTGCTATAGAAACAGAGTTTTTTCAGAGTATGGAAGTGGTCCTTAGCAACTCAGTCTTCCATCTCAGGCTTATCAGTTCAAAACTGGTTAATATATTGTGTTAAATATTATGTTTGTTAATCATTGTGTGTGTTAATCTTTGTTTTAGCATTAAGATGCATGAACAGAGAAAGAGCAAACAGAAAGATGATGACAAAACACCAGAAGGGGCGGTGCCGGCTTACCTGCTGGACCGAGAGGGCCAATCACGCGCCAAAGTTCTCTCTAACATGATCAAACAGAAAAGGAAAGAGAAGGCTGTAAGTGACCAATCAGATGACAGATTTCTGCTGTGAAATGCGTATTTTAATTTAAATACTTAAAATATGTTTAGAGCAACTGTATATACTGCTAAAAAGTCCTGGTTTATTGTTTTGTTCAGGAACTTTTGTTTAAAAAATAAAACATTGACCAATTCTTTTAAGAAAGAATTCTGCATTAAGATATCTGTTAAGATATATCAAACAAAAATGAAATGTCAAACAAAATGGTCAAACAAAATGATATATCAAACAAAATGGGTTGCCTAAGTCGTTTAATTGGTCTGTAATTGAACTAAACTGGTTTGTTTTCTCGTTTTTAGGGGAAGTGGGAGGTTCCTCTGCCGAAGGTGCGAGCTCAGGGTGAGACGGAGGTGCTGAAGGTCATCCGCACAGGAAAGAGACAGAAAAAAGCCTGGAAGAGGATGGTGACCAAAGTCTGCTTCGTAGGAGACGGTTTCACTCGCAAACCACCCAAATACGAGCGTTTCATTAGACCTATGGTAAATCACACACATACGCACTACAGCTAGTTAATGGGTCAATGGGTGAGTTAATGGGGCTAAACACTCAACAAACACATCTGGATTATGTCAGTATGTATGTATTTGTATGTATTACTGGAATTAATCATATCCAATACTAACATAAATGTTGCTACTGAAGTTTCAGAAACATTATTAAATTAACTATTTGCTATAATCTCTGACACAAAAAAATTGTTTCTATGAAATAAGTCTAATGGAAAAGTAGTGGCCCAATAATTTGTGTGTTCAAATTATCGTGACACAATGTTATTATACGCTGATTGTTGTGTAACTATAATTAAAAGTTTTGTTTGAACGTATCTGCAGGGTCTGAGGTTTAAGAAAGCACATGTGACTCACCCTGAGCTCAAGGCTACATTCTGTTTGCCCATCCTGGGTGTGAAGAAGAACCCTTCCTCTTCGCTCTACACCACGCTGGGGGTCATCACCAAGGGAACGGTCATTGAGGTCAACGTCAGCGAGCTGGGATTGGTCACACAGGGCGGGAAGGTCATTTGGGGTGAGTGGTCGACTGATGAATTTAAACACTTGATTTGCTCTTCCATTCAAAGCAGTTTTCTAATGCAGTTAATCTCATTTCAGGTAAATATGCCCAGGTGACAAATAACCCGGAAAACGATGGTTGTATTAATGCTGTGTTGCTGGTATAACAAACTTGAATGCTTAAAATTGAACTGTATGAATACAACCAGGATTCGGCTCTTTTGTGGAATTCTGTTATCCTCTTTAAAACCACATTATAGATGTGACATCACAGAGCTTGATCTGGAGATAACTGATGCATCACCCTGTTATAAAGATGGTTTACTCTGGACCCAATGTTTGGATGAGAAATAAAGTGCTGTTTATTTTCAAATAAAATGTTAACTGAGTTTTCATTCACACTCCAGCCAAATTTTTTTTATTTGGGAACAAAAACTGTTAAATCGGCTACTTCAAACTTTATTAATTCCTCAGTGCCTGTATTATTTGCATTAGGCTGATTTTAAAACAGATGTTTAATTATAAGTGTTTCTGTAGCTCTGATGGTAAATGCCTTGGGTTCAATTTTAGAGGAATAATTCTGATAAGAAATGTGTACCTTAAATGCACATGTAAATGAATTTGTGTTTATTATTAAAGAGACACACAGTCTCTTTATTGAACAAATAAAAGCTTTTCTGTAACATGCTTAACAGGTTTGTAACTCCAGGTTGTTTTTGACTGTGAGTGTATCATAACATGTTAGAGAATTTAATCACTGAACATGACCATAAAGTGAAATATCAGAGGCTTGTAATCTGTTATATACTAATAAAACAATACAAGTCTGAGTCACGCAGCTTTATCAAAATCAATACGTACATTGAATCCTTCAAATGTTTTACACACAATGTACACACAACCCATGATGATGTTTTCAGCTGAACCCAGGACACAGGTGTGCTTGTAATGTTATTGTGTATTAAACAGGCACTGATTTACCTCCAATCAAAACCTTTGGCACACAGTAATTGTGACTACACAAAAATGAAAGCTGTCAATGAAAAATAAAACAAGTTCAAACACGAGATTTAAGATAAACTATGACTGTGTTTTTCCTTTAAAAGACTTGTGCATCTGAAATTTAAAGAAAGACAAATAAATGCTTCCCCCCCATGATTAATTCATTATAGATTTTGACATGTAAAATTACTGACAGTCAGTGTGTTTGTCCACAATGTTCAATTTAAAAGCTTCCTGTGAATCTCTCCTCAAGGATTAAACCTTTAAGATGTGAACACACACACACAGTTCTATGAGAGGACATCTGGATTGGCTAAAAATGTCCTCCTTCTTGCATCATCGGTCTCTAAAGAGTCTGACTTCTAAACCATCATGACTCTTTGAACTTTCATCCCTCACAGACAAAGTGGCTATTCCGAGGAATAAAGCACACAGGATATTCACAAGCTGTTCTGAATACTTTGTTTTTCCTTCTCGTTCATTTAAATATAGAAGTCCAGTCTGCTGGAGATGATTTTGCATCCCTGCATGGAGAAGACTCGTTCTTCTTTTGGGAAGTAGTTCAGCTCGTGGGCCATCTGTTCCACCACTTCTTTATCGGGCTTGTGACCTTTCACTGCCATCTCGGCCAAACCGCACTGAATGATGTGCTTATATTCCAGAGGAAGAAACGGAACGAAGAAATCAATCAAATTCTTATCAATTAGACTCGTGTGCCAGAAGCCGCCTGCAGAGCAAGAAAAGGAACAGTGCTTGTAATTATTTATGGACCACAAATAAATTTAACCAATCAGCATCCAGAACTAGAACTATATATTCTATATGGTCCTATATGATCATATAGGCGTTCATATAATGTCCTTTAAACAATGTTGTTTGGTAGCTTTAAAGGGTGACGTACTGTGCTTGTTGTTGAAGACAGACAGTGACAGAACTTTCTCCAGATCCTTCAGCTGGATCTCCTCGCGCTCTCGTCCCTCCTTCCAGAAATCCAGAGCCACCTGAACGATGTTCTCTCCCCCTGCGTTGCTACAGAAACACAACACAACAGAGTAAAAAGGTGCATCTATCAGTGCTGGAAACCATCAAAACAAACAAGATGAAGCTAAGTGAGTTTGTGGACAAAAGTAATTTAAACAAATAAATCGTTCCCAGCAGCTATTATACAGGAAGTATTAAAAACAGACCCTACATGCAACTACATGTATAATTTATATTATGTTTTATTTGAAACAACATTAGCACATTTATTTCCTTGAAACAAACCCAAAACCATTGCTAGGTTTATGCTGTACCAGCTGAGCTACATGAAGAGTTAAAAGTGTAACAACGGCAGTAACCTGAGGAAGATGAAGATGGCCTGTCTGTATGACACTCCATTAAGGTTGTCATAGAAGTCCAGGTAGGGTTTAATACTGTCGATCAGGCCGGGGTGCATCTTGTCCATTTCATCAAAGATAAACATGGAACGAGCGCAGACGGACACATTTCCTTTTATCCACTGCTGTAACTGCGTCTGCGCATACACACATGCAAACATATATATTACTAAAGATGTGATACGCAGGAAAACCACACACACACACAATACTGATGTGAAAATATTTTACAAACTATTACCTGAAATGTATTTACAACTGGTGTGTGTGTGTGTGTGTGTGTGTGGTCCTTGTATTCACTACATTATAGAGATGATGTGTAGGGAGATAAAATATACAATTTGTACACTGTTAAAACATTGTAAACAGTGTGTGTATGTGGATATGTTACCTTGTATGTTTCTATGTGCACCTCATGAGGAAAATGTGCCGTCGCTGTAAACAGATGGACATAACTGCTGGTCATTCCTTTCTTGTAAGTATTTTCAGCGATGAGTTGGCTCACAAAGTTCTTCCCTGTACCCGTCCAGCCATGCAGGGACAGAACCAGTGGCTTCTTTGGGTTGTTGTTGTTCATGAAGCCCGTGACAGCTTTCAGGATGACCTGAGCGGCCACGTGCTGCCCGAACAGCTTCGTATCGAGGTCATGCTTCAGTCCTGAGGAGGGAACAGACCGGCAAGTTATAAAAAGAAACGTCGTAGTGCTGCAAGGATACCGGACATCGGACGCAGAACAAACTTATCTACAGTACAAGCCGAAGACACGTCTGCTGAACATAGTGCACCAATACAAAAGGCATCACGGACAGATCCATTTAAACTGTTTATATGTCCAGACAGATCCACAGTGGTCACAAATGCCTGCCACTATAATTTCCTTTGTTTACATTACGAAACGTAAAAATAAACTTCAACCATACGGCTGCATTAGTTTCTCTGCATTGCTTTACAATTCAAAACCTTACAGAGAGTATTGCGCGCATTTTAACGCATTCGGAAATATTACACAAATAATGTTGATCCTGACCACAACTTGAGTCACCGCAAAGTGTTTCGCCAAGACTGTTTACATTCATAATACCTGTTGCATTGAAGTTGATCCAGGTCCGGTCACACGATTCAAATAAATAACGATATATGGTTTTCCCAAAAACTGCTACTCCTGCCCCCGCTCCCGCGATCAGAGAAGTGGATACGGGCTCTATCGCTTTCACGACCACCCCTGAAATTAAGATCCACTGCAGCAGCGCAATGCATATACGAGAACCCCGTTCCCTCATTTTACAAACCAAGACATCGATACTTTTTTAACACGAAACTGAACGAAAACATCTAGCCTCCAGCACACGACCGCTACTTCCTATTGGGAGAGTGACGTCAACTAAGCGCGACGCACATGCGCAGTGCGTCGAGTCCAAAAGTGCATCTTTTGGTTAGTCTATCACACACTGTTAGCAGGAGAACGTTAATGTTATTTTCATGTACATATCTCACCAAGTACAACCAATGATAAATTTACTGGTATAATACGCACCTACATGATCAATAATTATTGGGCGAATGTGGGGTTCAATTAAATGTAATTTAATAAAAGCCATTCGTCTCTGTACAAGACTACAAGCCTGACTAACGTTACAAATTCTTCATATCCTATATTGCAATTGCCTATATATAGTTTGTATGGCTAACAAATGTAGGCATCAGTATGAAATTAAATTTGAACGTATTAGGTTACCATATCACAAAGCCAGACACTGAAAAAATGAAACGAATCCATAGTATTGTATCCCGGAGGACCAAATATGTATATATACAACTTTATACAAGTATATATACATAAAACGTACAAACCTGTTTTGTTGTACGAGATCCACTCCGACCTGCAGCACTCGTGAAAGTGATACAACACATTCGGATAGCTGGCCAGAAAGCCTGTGATCGCTGCTGCCATTCCGACAACAATGCTGGTGGTGATGGGCTCAATAGCCGCTGTCACTGATAAACTCCCCAAAACACACACAGCGAACAGCAACCAACATCTTAACCGCATTGTGCAGCCGGACACCAGCACCAAACGGCGGCTAAATGGGCAAACAGAGGCGTAAAGGTGTAAATCTAAACCGCAGGTGACCAATACTGTCCTAATCCAGTTTGGTGTAGATGGACAGCAACTTCCGCAAACTGGTACACGAGGAACAGCTAAAATGAAACGACAAACTCTGACGTCACAAAGAGCGATTAATCTGAAAAATGCTATTATAATACATTTATAAGTTTTTACACTTACGCTATTGCAGTATTTGGCACATAAGGAGCACGAATTATAAGAAATATTAGAAAATATATCAGATAAAGAAAGTTAAGAGATAAAACAATGAAATAAATTAAACACACACACACACACACACACACACACACACACACACACACACACTGTCACGCAAACACCTGCTTATGTCATTGTCATAAGAGACTGGCTGCTACAGCTGTGCACAGTAGAGGCCCACAATCTGTCCTTTATTAGCATCATTCATTCAGCATCATCCAAACAGCAACCCAAGAACAAGAGAACATCTTATCCGGATAAGATATTGAAATCCTCAGATCAGGATCAAGCGACAAAGATCATTTCCCTTATTATGGGTCATTTAAACAAGCCAAACAGAATAACTACACTCACATAAATCAACTTTTAAAATAAACATGGCGAACCTGCTGCCATTATTACATTGGCATTATAATTAAGCCATTAATAATATTTATATACTACTATTTATATTCCATTAAAACGTTATCAGTTGAATTGTAATAAGTGTTTCTGGACTCAAGTGGGCAGCAATGCATATTTCATCTTCCCATCATTTTGTTGTTCTTCGCTGTTGTTTTCTCTTTATCTTGTCTAAAAATAATAAACATAAGAAAAAAGTAGTAAAGACAACTTTAATAATAGATAATGCAGTAAAACATTTAGATGTTTCATGATTAGGTATGTCCGTATTGTCTGCTAAGCATTAAAATAAAATCAGCATAAATTATATTTGTTTGAAATTGATAACCTAAATGAACTGAAACATAAATAAATAAAACATAAATAAACATTATGTGAAACATAAATAAATAATACTGAACATATAATAATTGTAATTGTTAAAGTAATTTCTAGAGGCCCGCCGCACTACGTCATTTCCGGGACTTCCATTTTGCGGTTGCGGATTTCGAGCGGCTGTTGATTTTTGACTCGGCGATCACCGTTAACATATTTTCACGGTTTTGTCCGAAACGGTGAAGATAAACCGGTAAAATGTCAGATTTTGACAGCAACCCTTTCGCAGACCCGGACTTTAGCAACCCGTTTCAGGTAACGTAATGTACACGCCTTTTCAGTGGTTGTAATTCGGCTCTTACGCTATTTCATTGTCAGCCAGTCGACTGATAGTTTACATTAAATTATAATAAATAATAACGAAATAAAACGAAATTAAGGGGTTCCTGGATTTATGACTGTGTAGGACAACCAAGCTTTTGGTTCTGGTAATGTAGGGATGTGATTCTGAAGGTTCTGGTTATTTCCTGTGGTTCTGATTCGGTTTAATTCAAAAACAGACTTTAATAAATCTTAAATATCTATTTTTATAACCCATACCCCACAATCCCCTCTATGATATTTCGATTGTAATAATGTACAGATGTCGGACAGAACAGAAACTACATTTACTGTGTTGTATGTTTTGGGCTTAATGTGATTATTTTAATTATTGTGTGTGACTATATATGAATTATAATGCGGTTTAAATGCTGTCAGTTTATGCATAGAAACGTATCTTTACTGTGTGTTTATATGGCATTTAGTGGGGCTGTTTAGGGTCAACAAGGGACGAAGAGTGTGTGTGTGTGTGTGTGTGTGTGTGTGTGTGTGTGTGTGTGCAGGCATGGCTATATTTGTCTAGGTTTCTAAATATCAGTGCAATATCATAACAAACAACTTGTTAGACATTTTGGTCCTCATTAAAATAAACCATAAATCAGGCAAGTCATGTTTTTCTTAAACTCTAATGTGCACATATTTCTGTATGGTCAAATTTAGGGCTAGGGCATAAAATAACATATAGCCTTATATATAATCAGTGGAAGCCTATGGAATGACCAAACTAATATATTAAAAGATGCATGTGTGTATAGTATATGTTTATACTGCTGCTGTGAAAGACTTAAAAAGCTGCTGCTGTTTTGATAAGTGATATAAGAGCGTGTGTGTGTGTGTGTTCTCAGCTCTGGTCAGCTGAGGGAATAAGATCTCTGACAGGCTGATTGTTGCAGTTCTTAGATAATGTTTTTGCTTTCAGTAGCAGCTACATTGATCCAAACATGAAAACATTTGTAGTCTGTACGTGACACACCAGATCAGATTATTTGATGGGTTGTTCTGTAATGACGCTGCTTTGTAAGTCAGTTACACACATCTGCTATCTGCCTCTGGTTTGTCTTTGTTGTTTTAAGTCTGTGGGGAGATGATGAGAATCTGTATATGTGTATATCTGTATA
Source organism: Yasuhikotakia modesta (assembly GCA_036877545.1). Classification (NCBI taxonomy): domain Eukaryota; kingdom Metazoa; phylum Chordata; class Actinopteri; order Cypriniformes; family Botiidae; genus Yasuhikotakia; species Yasuhikotakia modesta. The sequence goes on from JBAJNP010001678.1 coordinate 44,711, forward strand.
TTACAGGTGTAAGAGATGCTCACAGGGGGACCTTGCCCAGCCGTTGATTTGTGCAAAGGCAAATGCTAATTCATTAGCAGCAGATTGTGCCCTTTGATCTGTTGTATAGGACATGATTATTTGGACCCCTAAGAGGAAGGGATTTATTCATCTCTCTCTCTCTCTCTCTCTCTCTCTCTCTCTCTCTTTCTCTCTCTCTCTCCTCTCATTATTTCTCTCTCCCTCATGTCCACTGGGCAACATCAAACCACCCACACACACTCTTATTTGCTGCCATTAGGACATTCACGTCACCGACACAGAAAGTCACTCCTTTGCATTTTAAGCTTGACTAGTAAGTCTTTGTTGAATTCAGCTGTTTAGAACCGATTAGCAGTAACGGTATGCAGTCCGTCATAGAGTTGCCGTGGTAACTCAACACCAGTGCAGCCCTGTAGCTGACCGACTGTAGCGGCACGTCTCAATAATTCATGCGTTCTCTTGATTGCATTGTGTTTCTGGTGCATATATACTGCCAGGACTTCAGCCATTTAACATATAGGCAGTTGCTAACCTTGCACATTATAATACATCTATAATTGAATAAATATGTGGTCACGCGTCAGGTTATATTGTTAGCGCTTTGAATGTTGTTTATCCCATCAGGCTGTAAGGCTAAAATTATCAGTTTTTCTAATTAATTTTTCATAAAATAACAAGTATCATTTTAGGTTAAGCTTATTTTTAAAGACAAGCCGTAATTGTTTCATGCACCTTGGAACTCCTCATCCCCACAGTGCTGTTTGCTAATCATTAAGTTAAACGCTTGTTGACTTTACTCTCACAAGCACTTTCTAAAATAGGAAAACACACAGTAAACAGTCTTTATTGTGAATGCACTCCTGATGGAAATGACACTGGCATGCTAAAAGCAGTTACATTAATGTAGTCTTATCAACAAGTAGGTGTGCGGCAGGACATTGAAGAATTGATGCATGGTGAGAGAGAGAGAGAGAGAGAGAGAGAGAGAGAGAGACTCGTTTGGCATGCATTGCTCCTGACAGTGCAGTTTTGTGTTTATTACAATCATTTCATAATGCAGCAACTGTAAAGCTGTCTGCTTAAAAAATTAGTCATTGTGTGTGTGTGTGTGTGTGTGTGTGTGTGTGTACACACAGAATGTGTCTGAGGTTTTCCAAATATGGTCAACCCTCAAAAATCACTCGCTGATGAGCATATGAGGAGAACAGACGAGGAGCTTCTAATGATCTGCTTAGATGGATGCTTCTGGATGCAGGGGAACCTATTATGTTGAGTGCCTGTCATTGTGTGTGTGTGTCTTCCAGACTGTTTGTTAAGGGAGTGATGACTAATTTCAGTTTAGTTCCTCTCATGAGTCACTCATCGTCATTAGTGCTGGACTTGTATTGCCACGGGACTCAGTCAGAGAAGTTTCATTGAGTAAGAGTTTCGTCATGTCAGACTCTATCATTACGTTTACCTTCAGAATCAGATGTTATTCATATGAGCCACATTCGCCCAGCAGCAGAATACTGATGCTACTTTAGAATTCAGTTCCAAACTCAGTTACGTTCACACACAGTTTGGGGTTTTAAGTTTGGCAAGTTGCAATACGCTGTTTTCTGCAAAGATATAATCTGTGGTTAAGTTCTGTTTCAAAGTTCCCAAATTCAGTTACGTTCACACATAGTTTGGTTATAAAAGAAAGTGAGTCTCATTTAGGAGTACATGATTAGAAGTTCACCAGAGCTGCTTAATGTAGTTTTGTGCTCTACAAATGTAATTAGTCCTATAGTACATGTATCATATGCCCACATGCTGATGCAATGAGACAATCTCATGAGATGACCATCAATATTTTTGGTCCAGACTAAATTTTTAATGTGCTTAAGCCAGGTTTAGTATGTGAAGTTCATTGGTGTATTTAATAGCTTCAAAGCCACCATTTTGGCTAACACGGACAGTATCTACGTACAATACTATTAGCTTAGTTAGCATACTATTAGCATAGTGTCTTACTGCATTGTAGTGCATTATTTCAGTGTAGTAGAAAGTTCTAAATTAGTCTTGGAACATCACAAGACTAATAAACCTGTATTTAAAAGGTTTTGGGTTTGTTTTCCTTTCGCCTGGAAAAGTTACAGCAGTAATTTCTACGTTGATCTGATTTCGCTGTTTTGCACCCCAGCTATGTTGACTGTAATCTAGTTACTGGCTAAAATAAGGCTTGAGTTTGTGAATATTTGATTGCTGAGTCTCCTCTGCATGTACAGTCTGAAAAAATCTTGGGTTGAAGGGGGTCAGAACCAAACACACGTTCCAGTGCTGTTGGTTTGACTTCCCTGCTTTAGAATCGGGTCACTGAACCCAAACAAAATGATATAGTTTGTTGCTCTACTTTATGGGTTAGTAAAGGCATGTCTTTCAGAAACAAAACTATTGTCACGTACACAGTGGCCGCGTCTCAAAAACAAGTGAGCTGTCTATCTAGATGACTCATTGGAATTTTTAAATCTTTGTTGACGTATTGTTTGTGTGCCCCTGATACCACATTTACTTGTTTCTTTTTTGAATGTTTAGACGTTGCTTTCTGTCAGTTTGATGGTTCAGACATGTCTGATGATGATGATGAAGAAGTGGGTGATCAGGTGATTCTGGAGATGTCTCATATGTATGACAGATTACTGAAGACACAGACAATGGCTTCCTCCTACTTCAAATGTGTATATGTGTGATTATCCCATGAAACATTCATTGTTATACAGGCTGAAATATTCATGGCTCTGGAGTCTTGACAGTTTGCCAGCCGTAAGAAACGAATACGCCTTAGGACCTGAGCGCTGCTTACTGGGGCTGCTATGGAAACAAGGGACCGAGTTGGTTTGTGTGTGTGTTACCATTCCCTTATTTGTGTGTGTGTGTCCCTCATTTACTCATTGAGGGAATGTGGAACTGTTTTCTCCAGAAACTAGAAGACATTGTCATCTGTAACGTTCTGCTCACAACTTACTGCGACCTTTCAAAAGCAGTGTGTGTGTATTAGTGTGTGTCATACAATGACTAACCTGTCAAGCACTAATATGCTACATTCTTGTGTTATGATGTCACTATAAGAAAAAATTCTGAGATGCCACGCCCACTGAATGTCACCTACAGCTTATTTACTGCCTTAAACATATAGCACATATAGAAATCATGTTCTGTGTGTCTAATAAGCTTTAATCTGATTGGTTAACTTTACTTCAAGTCTTGGTCACTTTGTTGTTTAATCAGTTTGACAAAAAAATTGTCTTCACACAAGAAATATTGGAATAGATATATTGTGGGTCACAGTAGTGTTGCATTGTGTAATACAGTATACAGTGTTGCATTGTGGGATACAGTAAATCTGTGTACAGTACAGAAATACAGTGTACAGTTTTGTTAGTACAGTGATGCTAGCTTGAGATTCTGAACATTCTCCTCATTCCTCTGATTTCTTCTCATTTTTGCACTGAAGTCAAGGCAAATCTCTCCCCATTGTCTATTTATAGATTTGTCTTTGTGTAAATTACTAGAATCCAGCACGAGAAAATTACAGGTTGTCTGATACTTCAGATGTTTCAGGCTGTGAAAACAGATGACAGAATTTGTAGTATTTCCTCAGCAGTGTGTGACATCATGGGTGTCGCTCTCATCTTGTCATCTTGTGCTTTTATGATGCAAACTCATTGCTGGCCATGTGGGGTAGTTTCTTGCATGAGGAGCAATACCAGCGTCTTTAGCAACATTGGGGTCCAGATTTGATGGTGTGGCTGTTGTTGTGCTTTTTGACACTTAATACACTCTTTTACACAATGTGTCATTTTTCATGTAACAGCCTAAATTAAATACATTTTAATAATTCACCCAGAAATTAAATATTTTGTCATTATTTACAGACCCTTATGTCATTTTGAGTTCCTGTAGCTTAGCTTGTAGAGCATTGTTCAAAGGTTGTGGGTTCGATTCCAAGGGATAAAATGTGTAACTTGAATGCACAGCTAGTCACCTTGAATAAAAGCGCCTGCCAAAAACAAAAATGTAAATGTGAATTCCAAACTTTTTCTGTAGTACACATTCACTTTCGTTTTATTAGAAAAGTCCTGCCAGGAAATTCGTTTAGAATTGAATAGTTATTGTGTTGTATTAAATAGGTTTGAGGTCATAAGGATAAATAAATATGAGGAGAATTTACATTTTTGGGTGAGGGATTTCTTAAGGAACAGGTTTGTTGAGGACTTGCAGAGACCATCTGGTGTTTGCAACCAGATCAAAGGAGTGTCACACATTAGGAACACTAGACGTTTGGCTCAGGCTGTATGTTGTCCTTTTATTGTCTTTTATTGTGTTGTGTTGACCAATCTAGACAGTTTCCATGGAAATTAATGAAAGTGTTGTTTAGCTACTGCATACATTGTTCAATTTTTAACATTAGTCAATGAGACTCAAAGCTGCAATCTGGTAACGTTTGCCTCCATCACCATCTGTGTTTAAAGCATAATATTGCAGGATATTTTGCAGAAGAGCTAAATCATCCCAACAGCTCAAAATATAAATTATAATTATAACAAAATGAAAAGCTTACTGTTAAGGAGATTGTTGTGAACGTTGATATGTAACTGATATGTTTTGTTGTTAACCTGGGAAAGTTACAGTTTGCAGCTTCAATATAAGCTATTTGCATTGTTGTATACAAATAACGTATACACAAATTTACATTGATGTGTTTAACCGTTGAAACTTTAAGGCTGTTTTCTGTTTTCTGCAGGATCCGTCAGTGACACAAGTAACACGGTCTGCCCCTCCTGGCCTGGAGGAGTACAACCCTTTCACAGACACAAAGCCGGTGAGTGACTGCACACAGCCAGTGTGAATCTATGAGGGTAATTCACAGGATTGTCTGTATTTATAAGCTCCCAATTCACTGAAGAAATTATGCAAATCAAGTTACAGTGCAATTTTACCCACAAAAGCCTGCGCTGAATGCGATTTGCGTGGCGCAGGTTCTGATCCCGCATGCCAGTTGTGAGTATTGTTGTGGAGTATACAGCAGGCTACTGCAGTCTGGCAATCTGTACAGCATCACCTCCAGTCCGCCGCAATCAAGAGATGCCTGAATCGGCTCTTTAAAATGCGGAAAGCGCAGTGAACCTCACCATGTGTCTGGACACGTGCCCGGTTCTAACACTCTTATCCATCTATTGATCATTATTTGATGCATTGAATGCGATGAATAAATGCTCCGTGTTTAGAAGCTCTACACACTCTTAAATAATCACCTGCTGTCGGTAGCAGTAATGTGATTGTGCTGCAGGGGCTAAAGGCTTGATCCATCATACATTTAATGTATATAAAGAAAGCGTATGTAAAAATATTGACAGATTGACTTGTGCTGTATTATAGCATCTGGTTAAACTGGATTGCAATGCTTAGTGAATAAAGATGCAGGTTTTTGCAATGAAACAACACTTGCCAATGTGATGCAGTTGCCCTGACACTCATATAATATGCTGTAACCATATTGTTGTCTAGGAGTGTATCAGCAAACAGGTTTAAAGGTTTTCTAAGGACAGTAATAATTAGAACAGGCTGGAAATATCATCCACCAACACACTGATGTGCCCTGAGACAGAAAGAGAGAGAGGTAAAGAGACAGAGTGTTGGCATTCTGCTCACGACATACTGTGAGGGACATATTGTTTACTGCCTGTTATTTGTGTAGATTTTCAACAAACGGTTTGTGAAACAGCATTGCAGTGTTGTTTCAGTGTAGAGGGAGCTTTATGTACAACATAATCAGATTAGAAAGTAGTTTCCAGTTCTGGTGTCAAAATTAATATCATCGTTTTGCATTGCAAGTCCAATTTTGTGTAAGCGTCTAGACCAATCAAATGGTTGTTATTGACAAACACGGTTGTTATTGGTCTAACAAGCCACCCATTTGCATCCTATGCAGCACAATGAAAAGACGAAGGAAGATTGCATTTTGGGATACTGCGTGCCGCTAATGTAATAGACAATTCGGGCATTCAGAAAACTTGCCTGAATACTATAAACTGTATGTGCGTTATACTGCAGAAATTTGTATGAGTTGTATTCATTTTCTAAACACAGCCAAAGAACAGCGGACGGGGGGTGGGCAGGTAAACAAACCAGCATACATACAAGCAAACCATTCATTTACAGTCTGGTATAACTAGTGCATCTGTACCGGCGTAGAGAATACAGCCCAGAGCTGCCTACACATACAGCAGGGAGTACATCATTCGCCAGCCAGTCAAATGAAGGTGCAAATGAAGATGGAGTGTTAATCTGTTCTTTTCATCGCGGTTGTAACATTTGCGCATATGAAATGCTTCATTTTTAAACCATCCACAACTGCGGGGCACTTTCTTTCAGTCAGAATTTGTGAATGAAAGTTATTTCTGTTGAGATTGTAGGTCTTTTTTATATGACGGCGTCTCACGTGTGTTTTTGGTGTGTTTGTTGTAGGTGCCTCAAGGCTCCGGCCACAAATCGGTCCCACCTACAACTAACACACAGCCGGCCATCATGAAGCCCACTGAAGAACCGCCAGCGTACACCCAACCCCAGCAAACACAGGTACACACACACACACACATATATACACACACATACATATACACACACACCCACACATACACACACACATATATATACACACGTACATATACACACACACACACACGCATATATACACACACACCTAAACACACACACGTTGGTATATGTTATTTATGAAGACTTTTCATAGACGTATGTAATACAACAAAATAATACAGTTTTTCAGTTTGGGCTTGTGTTTACAACACACACACACAAACATACACTGATCAGAACAGCAGTCCCTTCCAGCAGGCAGAGGACCTCAGAGCGCAGGCGATCTGCTCACGGGTTTGGTTGTACTGTATAATTCAACACCCTTCAGGGTGGATGGTACGCCACACACTCCACATACTTACAGACAGACACACACACACCTGGAGTGTGTATCAGATGACTCACTCTGGCTTTCTTCAGTGACGTCAGACATGTAAGGACACAAGGCAAGGTGATCCAAATCTTTCACAGGAGCCTGCTGTCATTGGCACAGTGTCCATCGCTGTAATCTTCTGTGTAGTGTGCAGGGAAGGGTCTGTGGATTGGAGCGGGGCCTCAGGGTCTCAACAGAAGGCTGGCTGAGGGACGCGTGGCCCACTGGCTTCATTAAGCTGCGTGTGTCATATGATTCAGCCTTCAGGGGAAGCAGGGAACTCTGGTCTTTCGGGTCTCTTGAAATGACCCAGATATAAGTGCTCTCCAGGCCTGTGTGCATCAACAGATTGACTCAGATAAGAGTCGTTCTGAATATTATAATCTGCCATAACTGGGACACTGCTGTAGCAGGTTCAGAACGTACTTGTAAATTGGTGCTGGTGGATTCAAGTGTGGTCAGGCCTTTATTTTCAAAACAGGAAGTTGCCGTGAACCAGTGATCTACTTGCTTTTGCTAGTCAGTGGCAGGTGCTACTAGGAGATTTCATTCTAGAGCATTGATTGGTCAAAATTTTGCAAGAGATGACATCATCAATGTTTGGTCTGTTTTGTCTGGAATAGACTTAAATAAACATAAATTCAAATTTTTAAATAAGTTAATTTTGTTTAAGCTTTTAGCGGAACACTACCCATATAAATGACCTCAAAACAATGACAATGACAGACACAAAAAAATTGCCACAAAACACCAGTTTTGACTTTAAATGTTCTGTCTGTTATACAATATCATTAAATACACATTAGCAAAAGGTGAACTCCCACAGCCCACACAGTGTTTACATTACAACCAGCTCAGGCTGTTGAATAAAAACGGTCAGTTAAATAGTTGACAAAAGACCTGACAAAAGACATTTTCAGATGATGTATCTCACTGCTTCCGTCATTCCTTACCTGTGGTGTCTCATCCAAATCTGAAGCAAATATTTTAAAGGTGAGTGACTGAACAGAAGGTATAACTTAGATAAGATCTGGAGTTTAAAGTTTGTTGGTCTGTTTTGTAATTATGTTTGATGTCACTGTAGAAAAACTGAATGATCACAGAGACCGAACCTTGTGGAAACTTTTGTGATTGATTCTGACAGCTGTCTGTTGTAAACATGCCTTTAGCAATGCAATATTAATACACTGATCCAAATGGGTGCATGTTGCAACATGCCTAAAGATTTGTTCTTCTGTCTGTTAGCAGAATTGCTTCGTATGTGATTGTATATTGAAACTGGATTGTGTGTGTAGGATCAGGTGCGAGCACAGGCCGAGTTATTAAGAAGACAGGAGGAGCTGGAGAGGAAAGCTGCTGAGCTGGACCGCAGGGAGAGAGAGATGCAGTCTCTCAACGCATCAGGCGGTGAGTTATTTCCCTCACTAATTCTAGCCAAGATCCCACCACCTGACCGACATACACAGTCCCCAACAGTTTATTTACTACCAGAATAGAGCACAGTAAAAAGATTTACACAAACATATCTTGTTTACCAAAAGCTGCATATCAAGTGTTCCAAAAGCTGCGTACACACTGTGATTGTAACCGGAGTCACTCTGGTTCTAAGTGCAGTTCTGTACACACAGAATCTGGATTGAAACTGGTAACTCAATGTGTGTGTGCAGTATAGACAGTCAGAGCAGCTGTTTGTCTTTATATTCTGAAAGTGCAACAATGTAATGAGGTTAGCATCATCACCATACGCTAACTTTTTCGCATCTCATTCTTGGCATGTTTAATCAGTTTTCCTGTTTGTTTTCAAAGGGAGGAAAAACAACTGGCCACCTCTTCCAGAGAAATTCCCAGTGGGGCCGTGTTTCTACCACGACATTTCAGTGGACATCCCTGTGGAGTATCAGAAAACTGTTAAGATCATGTATTATCTGTGGATGTGTGAGTAACTCTTCCCTCTTGCTTTTAGAGAAAGTGGATTTCAATGTAAACCATGTCACATTTCGAAATGACCATGAAAATGACCACAATTCTAAGTGTGTTACCATAACTGTTTGTCAGTTATGTTTGTCTGTTTGTCATTTACCCATGTCACTGTCACTGTGGAAAACACACACAGCACGATGTAGAATGTGAATCCTTTAACATAATTCATACTGCCTGCTACCAAGTCTGTGTTTGTACAAACTTGGTCTTGCTTGGCTATTTTTTGCCTGCCACTGAAAAGGTGTGTTATTGTTAATTTTGTTTAAAAATAACAAGGTAATACTTGAGAAACTGCATTAGACTCCACACATTTTTGCCTCCTAGACAAACAGTTTTAGTCCTGGATTTCTATTTGTGAAGGAGTTTAATGTTTTCTTTATAAGCATGTGGGCGGAGAGAAGATGGAGTCACATGCTGTTAGGTGTGTAGCGCTGAGGCAGATCCTGTGTGCAGCGTGTCACATGATCATGTGACCAGGATCATCAGACTATTGTGTAAATTTTGCCTGATCCTGTTGAGTAGGAATTTGGGAGGGATTTGGGCAGGGAGAGGGAAGGAATGAAACTGATGTAACATAGAGAAATGTGTGTTATTACCAAGACAGAAATATCCTTTATTTAGCTGTTTCAAAACCTATATAACATCCTTTCTTCTCTGGGACACTTTGTGGAAAAAAAGAAACACTTTTATTTTTGTTGGCAGTAATAATTTTGCTAGTCCTGGTGCTATATTGTGCTCAATAAATACAACATGCATTGATTTAAAAAAATCTAATATTTAATAATAATAATAATCATTTTTGTGTTTTCTTACCTCATGCAGTTCACACTGGGACGCTATTTGCGAATATATTTGGATGTTTGGCCTGGTTCTGTGTAGACGCAACAAGAGGTGTGGATTTTGGGCTGGCCATGCTCTGGTTTATGCTGTTCACACCCTGTTCATTTGTCTGCTGGTACAGACCTCTGTATGGAGCGTTCAGGTACTCTCACTCACTCTCTCTCTTTCACTCACACACACTTGTAGTGACTCTTTAGGTTGTTTACACACACACACACACAGAAGCCTTATGGAGAAGTCTGATTGTAACAGATTTTTTTCCTGTCTGTCTGAAGGAGCGACAGCTCGTTTAGGTTCTTTGTATTCTTCTTCATCTATATCTGCCAATTTGGTGTCCATGTTCTGCAAGCCATTGGCATCACAGGTTGGGGGGCCAGGTGAGTTAACACGCATCACACACATTTACATAGCAGGTACAGAGGTTACCCAGGACCGCACTTGTAGTCCTTTCCTCAAACATCATAATCATCTTAATCTTAGTTGTGATCTATGACAATTAATGATTTCATGAATAATTTAGTTTTTGTGTGTGTGCGTGCGTGTGTGTGCAGTGGCTGGATCTCAGCTCTGACCGGTCTGAACAAAAGTATTCCTGTGGGCATTATAATGATCCTGATCGCTGCTCTCTTCACTGCGTCAGCTGTCATCTCTCTCATCATGTTTAAAAAGGTGCTTCACTCCAAACACAACGCAGATAATATTCATGTAATGCAGTATAACAGTCATGTCCAAATGAAGGATTCATAGCTGCCTTTAGAGGCTAACGTTAGCTCTGTATCAGACCCTAGTGAGCTGCCCACCCAGGCAATATTTTTAGCTATGATTGACACACATCTGATGTGAAGGCTGTTTCAGACGATAGGCAGCAGTTTTATGCTGTTTTTAAGATACCTTGTGGCACAGTGATGGAAATCAGTCACTAAATAAATTCCAGTTTGCATAGGATGTGTCTGTCTATGTAGGAAGTAGACAATAAGGTTCAATGTTGATTGAAGTTACTCTCGTTCGATTATGTGCAGGTCCATGCCTTGTACCGAACCACCGGCGCCAGTTTTGAAAAGGCACAGCAAGAGTTTGCCACCGGCGTCATGGCCAACAAGACGGTGCAGACCGCAGCCGCCAACGCTGCTTCCAGCGCCGCCCGTGGAGCCTTCAAAGAACAGATCTGATTGGTCTAGAGAACTTAAACTCGGCCCCTGCTCTGTTCAAGCTCCTCTGATTGCTCTCTCCCTGCGCCTTCCTCATTCCTCCTAACTGTACTTACAGTCATTCATAAACCATGACTGGCTGTTCAAGACCACCCCACTCTCATTGACTTAATGCACTCCTGTGACTGACTGAGACCCTGCCCCAGCCCCTCCCTCCTGTCAATCATCAGGTGTGCCCACCTTTTCTTTAATTTGAGTGTGTGGAATGCCTACCTACACTCAAGTGTGTGTGTGTGTGTGTGTGTGTGTGTGTGTGTCACTACTGCTCACTTTATATGTTCACATCACTGTTGGATGTCTGTTCATCCCTGTTGTACTGACAAAGAACAAAAAGAAGTGATGTCATCAAAAGAAGTGATGTCATCAAAAGAGATGCCCTTTTATGGATCCAAGAAAAAAATAATGATTTTTGCCAGTGCAGCCTTAAAAAAATACACTGAATCTGACCGAAAATCACAGAAACACAAAGAATATGTCTGGGTCATATTTCATTTCAAAATTCGAAAGATTAAGAAATTATATTTGTCACAAAGCAAGCTTTTTGTTATCATTGTTTTAATGCATTGTTACATTTCTTCTGATAATTTAAGCCTATTTCCCGTTTTCATTACTGTAGTATGAAAATAACATATGTACAAAATGATGGTATTGTATTAATTTTGAGATGATTTTAATGATGTGTGTTTAATTGCATCGAAAGGAATGTCAATGTTATTCTCAATGGTACTAAAATAGACTTTTCTTAGTGTTTATTTTCATTTTGAGGTGAAATTGGCCCAAGCATTTCTTCATTAGATTCATTCAGCTATTATCTGAAAGCTTTTGAGTGACTTTTTCCCCTGCAAATGAGCCATTCTGGAGTATAACGGATTCACACGCAGCTCAGACGCTCTCTTTACCTGTAAATATATAAATATATATATATATATAAACCTGTATCATGACAAAGTATCGGTTGACTGATTTTAAACACATGAATGAATTTGAAAGCTTCCTGGTTTCTTTTGTAATAGAGTTGTTTCGGAATGTAAACATAGTGTTTAATCCAAACATGGAGCACTCAGGATCCGATTCTGCACCTGCATGGAATCTTGCTTGTAGACCGGATCCCTTCCCGACCAGTCTTACATACTTTAGGATAAACTGGAAAACACCGAAAACACTTTAATGGGGATAAAAATAGAATCTAAGTCATCATACCCCCTCATATAATGATGTGTTAGTTAAGACTATATCGTGTTGGACCGGATCAGAACTGGTTAGATCAGCTAATGTCCTTATGTTGGATTCTTAATGGACTTCAGCCGGGCAGATGCTGTGTTAAAAAACAGACTGCGACACACAGACAGTTTGTCAGTATGTAAGTAATTGTCACATGTAAAGCATTAATGTAGGATTTATGAACCCATTATATAAACAGTTCTTCAATTTCTCACAACCTCATTCAGATCAGATGAAATAAGATCTGTCATGATACAAATCCAGTAGTTCATTGTCTTTTGTCTTCTTTGGGTTTGTGGTTTTGTGTCTGTGAAGAGTTTTGCAGGTGTAACACACCTGTTTCATTTGTTTGAATGGAGCAGAGAACCTTGTAGCCTTGGTTACTGTCACCAAGAGACAGCCAAGTTTTGTAATTATGGGATATGCATCAAGATGTGACTATCTTGATCTAATTCTTTCAGCAACATTGTGTGTGTGTGTG